>JAIPRL010006489.1:0-27087 GCA_025469235.1 Pemphigus obesinymphae
ACCTGCAATGATGTATGGAACGGAATGTTGGGCAGTAGGTAGAAAGATAGAACAGAGAATGAGTGTAGCTGAGATGAGAATGTTAAGGTGGATGAGTGGAGTTACTAGAGAGGATAAAATAAGGAATAAGTATATCAGAGGTAGTATAGGGGTAGCTTCGATAGTAGACAAAATTAGTGAGAATAGATTAAGATGGCTCGGGCATGTATTAAGGAGGGAAGAGACTGAGGCAGTAAGATTAGTAAAGGAAATGCATGTTGTTGGTAAAAGGAGAAGGGGAAGACCGAAAAAGAGATGGGGGGGATGTAATGGCGAGTGATATGAGGAAGGTGGGAGTAAGTGAATAATATGCGGGAGATAGAGTTAAGTGGAAGTGTAGGACCAGGGTGGCCGACCCCAAATAGTTGGGAGAGAAGGCGAAGGAAAAGAAGATACCAAATATAAAAACTGCTGTTTTTTATTAAAATATTTAAAAATACATTTTTCGGGAGGGAAATGTCCTAGGTATGAAAGAAACGGTGAGGGGGAGAATATCCTATATTCATAAAAAATACATCATATTTTTATAGAAAATTCTTTCCTTCACAATTTTTATTCTTAAACTTTTTGTTTTACAACAAATAAAAAGCAAGATATTTACCAAAAAGCTATTATTTTTTTAAGAAAAATCATTACTATACCTATCGTTACCATAGATAATAAAGGAATGGATTTAATTTATTATCTATGTATGTTACAAATTCTATCAATTCATTTATGAAATATAGGTAACCGCCACCGCACGCCGGCACCGTATTCGTGAACCATTACCCTGCCATTGTACATCCATGATATTGACTACAGCTATACAATGATACAATCAACAATGCAACATCATGTCATAAACAATATTTATATTATTACATATATAATTTATATCATTTTCATCAACAAAACGTTCAGGCATTTTGTTTTTAACTATTATTAATTGTAGACTGTTAATTTTTTTTTAGTGAATTTAGTTTATTGATTTAGTTAATTGTATCTATATAATTATAAAAGTTTGAAACGTATAGTTGTTGAGGTAAGTCTGAAAACCCTATCATGTTATTTTAACTGCTATAATACTTTTAATAACCAGTTGTGTATTGGAGGGTATACGGGGGTATACGACGTATACCCAATACACTATTTTTATCCATGGGATATAGCTTATGAGAAATTGATGATACGTGGGTATGCGGCCGTAACTATCGTATACTTTATACGACAAAAATAAATAATATAACTGTAGACTATAAAGATCATTATAAGATACACGAAAAAATAATTGTTTGAAAATTAACTTTATTAAAATATTAACTAAAATAAATTTCCCATAAAAAAATGTTTACCGACATACCCAACACGACTCTTATCCAAAAAGTATATACAATATACTTGTATAAAAAAATCAAACTTCAAACAATATAAAGATTACTGAAAAATGTTTCTATTAAATTGTAAAATTGTTTTGGGAATTTTTGATATTTATAAAAATATTCACTTATTTTCAGTAAGTTTTCATTGTACTTAAGAAAACTACTGAAAAAATTGAAAAATTACTTCTTTAAAGTATCATCTAGAGCGAGTTTTCTATCAAATAAACTCTTTACACCAAAATGCTTACTTCACTCCTTTTATCCAAATAATTGCTCACAGAAAAATAAACATAATTGTAAAATTAACAGCTTCGTTACTTCACCTAAAATGTAAAAATCTAATAAAAGAAAATTTTAAAGTTGAAAGTTGTAAACTTGAAATTTAGAATGAATGATTTTCGAATGAAGTAATACAATATTTTTTTTAGGTCCTAAATTGTTTTTAGAATGGCGTATACTCACGAATTTTTTTACCAATACATCACTGTTAATAACTGTTTATTTTAAATAATAATTCACTTGGAGGGTGTAGGGGCTTTGTCCCCCACGAGTTACCTTATGATTAATTATTTTATCCCCCCTTAAATAATACGCCGCTGTCTTATAATATATCTATACTATTATCATGCGCAATAACATAACAATAACAGATATTGAATAATAATAACATTAAAAACACATGTGTACAATTCATTACAAACTTTTGCTACCCAATATATAATTTAAGTAAATAATATACAGTCACGAGCCTTCTGTGGCTCTAGCGGCGACGATCACAGTTCATTTATCCCACGTGGCTGCTGCCGCGATGTAAAATGTGAAATAAGTTAGTGATTATTGTAAAATGACAACATTAATATCTATAATAATAAATAATTATTTTCGTAGGTAGGTAGGTACTCGATCCATTTTACAGATAAGATGCGGTAATATGTATTCCGGGAATTTACAAACACAATAATTTATTACTCACACACTCTCATGGCTAATATGCTTGTGTATTTTAAACTGCCTATACAAAACTCCTTAGAAACTGACCGAGTATAATATAAATATAATATAAACTGACTGAGTATAATATTTTATAACTTATGTACTTTTCTTCACAAAATATTTTGATGATTTTAATTTAAAAGCATTTATTACTTAATGTAAAAACTGAAAAATTTGGTACAATTCTTTAAAACTAATTTTTCAGTATTTAAATATAATATATACAATATACCTATGTATATAAAGTATATAAATATTTAGAATATAATGATGGATTGACATTACTTTCAACATTTTTAAAT
Organism: Pemphigus obesinymphae; assembly: GCA_025469235.1. Lineage (NCBI taxonomy): Eukaryota > Metazoa > Arthropoda > Insecta > Hemiptera > Aphididae > Pemphigus > Pemphigus obesinymphae. The sequence goes on from JAIPRL010006489.1 coordinate 2,696, forward strand.
ATGTAAAAATGAAATTAATAAAATAAAATGTCAAAAATATCTATTTATTTCTGATAATCGTCAGTCGAATATTCTGAATATTATGCTCATGCAATCTTTAAAATATTTACTTTTCGCAAGGGGCCATCGTCAATTTTAGACAAATTTACTATCAAAATTAATTTTATTTTTTAATTTATAAAAATTTTAGGCGTTATTTTACAAATTTACTTACAAATAATTAATGTAGTTAATATAAAACTCTTACGTTACTACAAAATTAAAAACGAAGTTACCATAACGTTACTCGAAAAAATAACTTCTTTACAATAACGAGTAACGTTCCTTACGTTACTACCCAACACTGATGATAACTGGATTCAATATTTTATTATTTGGACTATTTAAAATCTTATTGCTTTCGAGCTAGGGTAAAAACTTACTTTATCACCTTCTCTGAGTAAATATATTTAATAAGGCTCAACCCCAACCAGGTTACAGTGCTATTTTAATGTCTAGGCATAATATAAATGGAATAAAATTGAACATGACAAATTATATTTGAATTATTTTCGAATAGATGAGTATATGTTTTATGAAATCTTAGATAAATAAATACCTATCAATTATTGCCAGAAAAACACAGCAATGAGAATATCTATAAAATCAATGGTTTGTATAGTTTATTTTAATTAAATTATTTAATAAAACTTTTAATTTTTAAAGAACATTTATTTATATATTATAATGATACACCTTCCTATTTATATTATATTACTACATATTATTAGCAATAACTTAGTAATTTGTATCAGTTATACTAAAAGTCACACTAATATTAATTTTTCAATAGGAAAATTACCAATTATATTATAATTAAAAATTCTGATAAATTGGTAGTGATATAGGATGATAAAATTAAACCTATTAGACAGGAGTCAAGCGGTTGGCGCTAGCTTTCTCAGAGAACCTCGACATAGGCAGGTCATTAGTGTGGTACTCCAGGGATCTGTAATGGGACCTACACTATGAAACCAATTTTACGACAACCTTATTAGTATTTATATCAGTTTATAATTTTTTATTATAACAGGTTTTTTCAAAAATATCAATGTGGTAAACCAACATGCAAATGTTGTCAATAATTCAATAGACCACAATTACTTTTTACCATGTATGTGAACCTATGAATATATTATACAAAAGTGTTCATTTCAAATATTTTAGTGTTAAATATTTCAATTTAATTGTTTTCTAGTCTAAGAACAAGATCTTTTGGATTCAGATCGCAAAGGTGGTAGTTTGATTGAAACTGATTCTGAAGAAGATTAAACGGTAAAGCAATAAATGAATTAAAGTTTAGATATTGTGTATAAACTTGTAAAATGATATTTTCTATGTTTCTGAGCAAATCTGTTATGAAAAAATTGAAATTTTGTTTTGAAGATGAAAAATTAAAATTTTTTTGGTGTTGACTATACAATCAGGTATGGTGTATTATATATATCAATTTTTTATCATTTTTCTTCAAAACACTATTTTGTACACTTCTTTTTATGATTTATATTATTAATATATTAATAATAATAATGATAATATAAATTAATATTAATATATTAATATTTCTATTTATTTTGGTGGCCTGAAGGAATTCTAAAATGTTTGATGAAAACCAACAAAAATGGAACTTTGTAAAGGTCCTTTAATGGTCACTTACTATTAATGTTATACGTATTTCACTTAGTTATTAGTAGGAGGTATATAATTTTTTATACTAGTATATTAGGTTAAATTGAATTTTATTATTAACTTACTAATTAATGTTTTTAAAATATTGGGAAGATGATACCTATAACATTTAAAAACAAAATAATTTTATCAAAACGATCTCTATACTCTCCATGGTCCTAGCTAATATCTTACTATATTTTATTTTAAACGACTTAATATATTAAGATGTTATAAATTATAATGTTGAAGTAAAAAAAGATCTTGTCAAAAAATGTTGTACGTCTTAGAAATTCTGATTTTTTTAAATATTAGTGGTATTTTCAGGTATAATTTTATTGATTAATAAAGTACATAATTCCTTTTATAATAAATTATTTGTTTTATGATCATCAAGTACAGTTAAATTTAGAAGATTTTCAGAATTGTGGGAATATTACCGGCTATATATGGTGTTCAATGGCTATAAATGGGGGAAATAAGTACACATTTTTAAGAGGATGTGATACCCGTATTTGTTGTCTCTGTCAAACCAATTGATAATATACAAAATTTACGGTCAGCATTTATATCACAATTTTGTCATTTTTAATATTAGAATAAATTAACCTATTACAAAATGTATAAATAAGATCATTATATGTACTGTAATGTCTTCTTTTTTCCTAATTTTTTTACTATTTAAAACTATTTTGAAAACTCATTAATTAAAATAGATATATTTTTCATTAAAATTAAAATTCAAAAAATAAGATGACGCTACAGCATAGACAATAATCTCGTCTATAAATTTTGTAATAGAGTCAATGTACTCTAATATTAAAAATGACAAAGTTGTGATACAAAATAATACAAAATGTAAATTTTGTATATTAACAGTTGGTTAGACAGAAACAGCAAATACGGGTATCTTGTCCTCTTAAATAAATTATTTCTCATTGAATATTATAATTATGTATTTGAAATTTTAGTCAAGTAATAAATATAATATACAATATCATAATTTCCAATCCATATCTTAATATCTATATCAGTCTACATAATAAATCGTTATGATGCCAGAAAAAACAATTATACTTCATTGAATGAAGTTTATAAAAGTAACTAATGAAATAGTAGTATTTTTGTATATTTAATAAATAAACATTAAAACTTAAATTCAATATGAAATACATTTATAAAATTAATTTTGGACCCCTTCCTAAAACGAAATTTAAATACAACCGCAAGTCATCAGGTTACAAATAAATAATAAAAATACAAAAAAAAAATATGATAATAATAAAATTTGGATTTGATGTAGGTATATTATAACAAAATAATAGTAATTAGGTATTTTTATTAATTTCTCATATAATGGATATAATAAATAAATAATTTTCATGTATATATATGTATTTATATATATTTATTTATTAATATAAGGTTCATTAATTCAAAGGAAACACCCCTCCAAAATATAGAATTATTTTATCAATGTGTAATTGGCATACTATTGTGAACATTTCTTTTCAATATGTTTTTAATTAAATTTTTTGAAATAGAAATTATAAATTCTAATAAAAACATGACCAATGGTGATTATTTATGAATTACTTGACCACAATTTTTTTTTACCGTCTACATCTCATTTATCATATTATAATTGGTAAATTGGTAATTATGTATCAATGGTTTTAAGATTTAATTTTTGAATATGTTTTAATAATTAAATAGTTTTCATTTATTGAATAATATGCTTTAAATAGTACTTTAATAAATATTATATTTTTAATAATACACTTTATATTCTTATAACTTTTAATTAAATTAAATAATTCAATTTTAAAAGAAATTATAAATTTCAAAAGAATCACTTAGTATATAATATCATACTTTATCTTGAATTTCTAAACTATATTTTCAACAATTTATATTTGAAAACATAAATGATGTCCAACCAGATGAAACTTAAATTATTGATTTTCAACAGCAGCGAGCAAACACATACACAATATTACCTGGTGTTAAACTTAATTCAATTATATTTATGGATAATTTATGTTATAGGTATTATAGGAATGGTAGTCACTCAAATAAAACGGGAATATGAATAATATTAATAAAACCACCAATTAAAATTAGGTTGTTTTACTATAAATATAATTATTATATCACAAAAATACATAGATTTTATTAAAATTGTATAATATTTTACTATGTAGATATTTGATATGCGAAAATTAAAAAAATATTACAAATTTTTGTCCAGAGAAAGCCTGGGTAAGGACAGTAGAATAAATGATGGCAGTAAAATAATTAGAAATAACTCACTTCATAATCATTTACTTCTAAATATGGACATTCCAATGATCCATTTAAGAAGATCTATTGGTTTGGTTGGGACAAGCACAGGCCATTTGTCCATGTCGTTTAGACAAATTTATAATCAATAAATTATTTTGTAAGCAATAACACTAAGGAAGTAAAAAACTATAATTTTCTTAAGAGAACACACATGTCTATTCTATTATCAAATTTGTAGAGAATATAAACTGAAATAATTCATTAAAAAAAAAAAATTGACACTCAGGTATAGTATATGTTATCCTAGGTATCTAAGTATCTCTTACTAGAGCAAAATTCCATGAAATAAATTTAAAAGTTAATTGAAATTAATATTAATTGCAATTTTTGAAAACTGTTTTAGAAATCCTGAAGGTACGAAAACGTATACTATATAAAATCTAGGTTGAGCATCAACAAAATTATCGTCCACCAAATCCAACAACAATTAACCAATTTGTTGACATTTTAAATCATCAAAAATCTATTTTGTTTATTTCAACACTGCAGCATCCATCATCAAGGTTTTTTCCTATAATTATAATAAATTATTAGTAAAAATAACCTTTAAATGTATGATATTTATTTTTATCCACTTACTTTTATTTAGATTTTTCAACTTAATATGCTAATTTAAGTCGAAGATAAAAGATAAAAATTTAGAGAGGAACTGCAATCAGTCACTATCGCAAGAATTGACGGTACTTTTAAAACGGTTCCACGAAGTCCTTCTGAACTAATAAATGGTTGCCTACTAAGATTTCATATATTTTACAAAAATTGCTTATGTTATATAATTATTAATGGATTATTAGTTTATCAATTATTGATAAAAATGACATTGACCCACTCCCATTATTTACTTATTGGGTTTTTACTTTTTCTATCCAGTCTTTTCCGACGATGAGCATTGATTACTAGAATGACACAGTTGACATATGTATATGAGTAATTTTTTAGAATAATCCAGCAGATTTTGTCATTAAATTATAATGGACTGACAATCATAACAGACTATGAAAGGGAATTGATGAATGACAATTTTCTCTCAGAGATATTGGTTTCATTACTGTCAAGTAATAATTAATAAATAATAATACAATTTTGATCTATGATTTTTATGACTTAATATACCTACATACTTAATAACTGATATAACAAGGTAATGTTTAATGTTATTTTTTTATTGACTAATTGAAATTATATAGTCAGTTGTCCGGTATTGTCAAAGAAATATGAACAGCATTTTTCATCGGTTTCAATCTAGTTTTGAGGCTGCCAATATAATGCGCATGGTAATTTGATTAATTTTAAATATTTATATTTTTATGCGCTTAAGAAGACACCACACCATACACCTGTTTTTTTAAGAGGTTATTTAAAATAGAAAATTCTTACCACATTTTCTGGCAGAAGCCCAAGTGAACTGCAGATTTACAATGTTTGACGGGTTTCAAGTAATAGTGAGATATGTAAACCAACAAGCAGAAATTCAGGAACACCTACAAGTATTTTTATTCGGTTACATCAATAATTTTTGGTTTTCACAAATAGGAACTACAAATATAAGTGTTTTTGTGCTAGAATAATTATAAATTATTTTGTAATAGTTTTAACAACATATCCCTACGCACACTCACGGTCTTGGAATATATATTATATATATATTATAATATATATTTATATACTACGTATGTGTAGTATGGCATATGTTTGGTAGAATCACATGATAGATTATCGCTTAGATTCCACCACTTACTAATTTCACCGTAACAAAATGTGATCGCACCACTACCACCCGCCTTCAATGTCATTTCCAGTCCATACTATCTTAGTTCGTGATAATACATAAATTAATTAATTAAATACATTTCTGTGCTGATAATATAGTGAGATTTTTGTGTTTTTACGTTGGTAACTCTAATTTTTCAGTTATCAGTTTTAAGAGAACTGATTTTTTCTTCACTGAATTATAGCATTCTTATTTCCTGACCGGCGCTCTTACAGACCTTCTGTTGTCTGTGTATTTTTTATAAGGTACATCTACATATTCTTTACTCTATGGTCTACACTGTCTACAGTTATCATCATATTACTAAACATTACAAAATAATCCAACATTTAATTTACATTTGTATTTTTTTTTATATTAATGTCATAGTTGCATCATTCAAGTCACAGTTTGCAGTTTCTAATAACTTTTACTGTATTTGTATCTGAAAACTAAACAATATGTAAGTTATTATATTATAATATATTTATTATTTAACATTTAAATTACAGTGAAATCTGTGAATAACAGGCACAGAAAAATGTACATTAATGATATGCGTCCATCAATTAGAAATATGAAGTTAAAAAAAAATTAAAAGGTGTTGGTATTAATTTTAAAATAAAATTGTAAGAATAGAGTAATGTTTACATAAATATTTATTTTATTTTTTACGTAATCATTGAAAGATACAGGTTCGTGATTATTAATAGCTTATTAATATTATATTATGACTATTAGGTTGGCTTACTAAATAAATATACAAAAAATGTATGCTAGGCCCATTTTATATACATAAAGTTCATTATAATGTGCACATATGTCTGCTGCTGAAAGGTTTTTAAAGCCCATTAAACCACCAAAACTCATTGGCATCCGATATTCAGAAGTAATAAGGAGAATAATACTATGGATTTCAATGGGGGCTCAGTCAGAACCATACATTTTATTTAAGAGTTTCTCTTAGTCAGAGGTGTCTGTTATGAAAGGTTACACTAATACATTTATAAAAATTAACAGTTTTACCAAATTATATTTCCCAAACATGTAATTTTACTAATAATACTAATAATATTAGGGGGGTCGAAGATGCTTTTTGGTAGCTATGACAAGCATAGCTACCAAATTATTGGACGGCTTTGATAATTATGGCGATCTTCACTAGAACCCAGATGCCACCAATAAGAGAAATCTTATTGACTATTTTATTTGCAACCTGGGAGTCGAATTGGGGATTCGTGCGCCGAAATATACATTTCAACCACAGCCAACAACACTAATACATTTATAACTTACAATTATCAAAATTTAATTTACATTTTATATAATGTACATATTATTATTTTTAATTTCATCAGAAATGCATACATTTATCCTGAATGATTGTTAATATTAATCTAAGCCATGTAATTGGGCCACACCCATTTAAAATTAAAATAAATAAATAATATCTTTTAGGAATATTAGAGGACAATAGACAATTTTTTTGGAAAATATAACTGTCAATGACATTAACTGGCCACTAGTTTCACGCTAAAATTATTTTTATATATTTTAATTTCTAGTATACACTACACAAATTTTAAGGAAATTATTAAAATAATACATAATATATATTATTGCTTTATATATTACTACATTGGAATGATGTTCTCTCAAAGTGGTTCGAAACTTCCAAAATTAATTTTATGTATATTTGAAGGGTTATGCATATTATTTTAAGATCCTAGTAAGATTTTTATCATTTGCTTAATTCATTATAGATTTTATATAATAGCCAGGAATTAAGTTAAATGTTAAATTTAACTAAATATCTGTAAACTATAAATAGTAAACATTCATACATGTATCAAATTGTTCTATTTTCAACTGTTTGGAGACTTTTAGGTACTTTAACTAATTGGAATTTTGTCAAATTTACATTTAAATTATTGGTATATCAATGTGTTTACGAATTATGAATATTATTGGTTTTTTTTTCATTTAGGAAAATAAGTAAAGAATCTCTGGAGGAATCCATTTCAATCGGATTTTATGAAGCTTTTCTTAAAAAGTTCAATAAAATGGAATTGAAAATACTTTTAAATATGTTTGGACGTAGTACTATAGGTTCAAAAGATGAGCTGGAATTATTAGCAATCAATTTGCTAAAGAATAGCCCATATCGCTTTGATCGTCAAACATATTTATCAAACATATTGGAGTTACGCATTAGGAACTACGGTGGTTTTGGAGTTCAAAATGAAATGCTTGAAGATGGTGCATTGGTACACTTTAATGCAGAAATTGAAGAACAGATTTTCAACAGGTTTAAAAGGATCTGTAATATTTTAGGAAATAATATTGTTCTTTAAAATGGCAAAGCTATATCTCATATTTAAAACAGAGATGTAACCGCGAATATATTTTTATTATAATTTTTTTAACTTTTATTTAAAGATTTGGATCATTCAATTTTGAAGATACCTTTATCATTAGTTTATGTAGTAACTTAATAACTTACGTAACTATTTTTGATTTATTTTGTTGCAAGGCAAATTTTTGTAACTTTTTAAGGGGCCAATTACAGTTTTGTTTTTTTTTTTTTTATAATTAAAAATTCCAAAAACTTCATTTTCTGATAAAACTGTTGATATACAATTTCTTTAAAAGAACTGTTTAAATCTTTCATAAAATGTTCAAATAATCTTCGGGTCATTTATAAAATGTGTTCAGAAATATATTTTTGTAAAGCATTTATATTTAAATAAATTATAATATTTTAAAGAATTATTCATATTTTTACTACTGCACTTATCTGCTAATAACAATAAATAACCTCCTTTCATCATCTATATTTTATAAGAAATACCATACAATAAATATGCATTTTTAAAAATTTAATAAATTTAAAATGTAAAAAACCTGTAATAAACTGAAATAAAAGATAAATACATGATAGAGATGTTATAAACTGTTTGTTTATCGAACTGAACCTGGTGTGTTTTTTATTTTTATTTTATTTTCAAAATTGAAAATAATTGACACAACTAAATAAATAGTTTTAAACTTATATGAGTACCTATTATTAACGTATTTTTGTTATCGTTAATCTACATAATATAATATGAAGTATTAAAAATTATTTACGAATCATACATTCATATTCTATATGCTTATATATATAGAACAATATATATAAATATTTTATAATAGTATGGATCACTGATTATTCTGCCCGTTTTTAACGTTGGAAAATAAAAAATAAAAATACGCGGAAAATACAAATTAATCATAATTTGTATACAAATATTTGTGGTAAGACATAAATATAAATTGTTTTGTCATCTTATTGATAATACACTGGTACTCAGTAAATTGTTATATTCAGTATTTTGACGATCATTTTATTAGGAGAAAAAGATCTTAAGCCAACTTTAAATCAATTCAGTATTTTTTAAATATTTTGAATTCTTTATAAAGGTAGGTTTGGGTTCGATATGTAAATTGAATAGTTTGGTTTGGTTCGAGCTACAATAAAAAATTTTAAGTTTGGTTCGGGTTCGTTAAAATTTTAAGTAGTTATTAACATGTTTTCTAGATTTGTAAAATCAATAATAAATACCTAAAAATTAATTAATTAATTAATAATAATAGAATAATTTTATATCTGAATAAGTCAATGTGTTTTATAATTTATGAGTTATGCCATAGAAAGGTATAAACTTCATCTGTATATAACATATAAATTTAAGAAAAGAAAGGTGATGGTTTTTATCTAAATGTTTGAAAATGTTTACACTAGAATGAAAAGGAGTTCGTGATAAAAATAAGTTATTTAAAAAAAAAAAAACATGATTTTTTACCGAATGTGGCACACAATACAATTGCTACTGTACATTTACCATCAGTACTGTGGACTCATGCATCGTTGCAATAAATAATAAGCACCTCAGTATCTCTCACACTTTGTTAATGTTTTTTTGCATTTTTTTCTATGAACACTAAATCAGTATTTCATAGCTTCTAGATTAAATTTAACCACACAGGAATCTCGTACAATGTTCTTATTTAATTCCTAAGTAGGATATATATATATAGATTATTTAGTAGTTATATGCTTTTTTCACTCTGAAAGTTATGTATGATACATACATTAATCTTCCTATTTGATATCCAAAAGAAAACATTATGGGCATCCTATGAACAGTATATAGTCAGATTTTTATCTACTATAATACTACCTTAGAACAGAACTTTTATTCTCAGTATTCTCAGTTTTACAACCTACACCAATTAAACCTACTAAAAAACTCAAAAATTATATTATATAAATATTTTCTATTTTACACATAGGTACAATTAATATTGAACAAAAATTATATTATGTAAATGTGCATAGTAACATTGAATTATTAAATTATTAAAATACTATTAACTTATTAACTTTACTCATTTTAAGTTCAAATGATTGGCTAATTAACAGATTTTATTTATTTTTTTCAAGTAAAAAGTATAAATTACATATGATGGAAACACATAATTATAATATAATATAAAAATATACACTACACATTTATAAATTTAAATATTAATTAAGTACTCTTATATGAATTACATTTTAAATCACAATACGGTTTTAATGCATAAAATATTGAATATTTATAAAAGTAGATGATTATTGAAATGTTTTAACTATTATCTATTTTTAAAAATTTATAAAAATATCAAAATTATTGTTAATTACATTACACATATCTTAAAAAATAGTAAATATTTACAATAGTTAGATATTTGATTTATTTAATATTGAATAATTTGTAAAACCCATCACACAGTTGTAGTTTGTTCAAATCTATATCACTTGAAAACGAAGAATATGATTATGAAAAACATCCATTACTTATGCAGATTTCCAAATATTTTCCTAATGTGCATTTTAGTTCCATAGTTAGAAGTTGCCATAAAATTAAGGAAACCCTTCCTTTTCTTAAACTATGTGGATATTGAGATGGTTGTATAGGATAATCATGACAAGACAATTGGATTGGTTTTTGTTTTCATTTTCTTAAATTGTACCTAATCAACAAAATCATAATTAAATCAACAAAATTATATGCATAAATGTATATAAATTATAAATTCCTTACCAATGGTTTGGACTATCTAATGCCACAATTGAATCATCTTCATCAGATTCTCCTTCAACTCTCCTTGTGTGTTCCACCAAACTATTCTAGGTGATCAAATCATATGAAGTATTAGCAAAATGAAATAGTTCATGATAAAAATGTTTGGTTTGTATATTACAATTTCAGTCACAACACTTAAGAATTGGAATATAAAAAAACAAATATATAATTGAATATACAAGCTTCAAATTTTTTGAAACAATGTTGTGATACTCCAAATGATCTAATGGTAATAATATCTCAATGAATAAAACAAACTAGTGATATAGATTTTTGAACTGTCATTTGTTGTGGATTATTTTATAAAACTTTTGAAATTTAAATAATAGAAATATTTTTATGGTATATGAATTAAATATATCGTATAATTTCAATACATTTTTCAAATATTAATTAATTTATAATTCTTTATAACATCATTAGTATATTTAATTTTATAATATAATATATTTATAGTTATTCATTTTTAACCTTAGGCCTTTTCTATAGCCTTATAATCTTTATTGCATCTAGATAACAAGTAGGAAAAAGTATGATTTAAAAAATTAGTTAAAATATAACTTTAATTAAAGTTTCTTTTATATTTACATATGAAGTTACTATGTTAAATTTACAAATTTTAAAGAATTATATGCCACGGACATGTACTGCACGTACAGAATCGAACAGTTTGTGGGAGAAACCAGGTAAGCCTTCTTAAAATTTCAATACCTGAGCCCTCTAAATGGAGACTTCCTTTCTCAGTAATTTTTGCATTTTAAACAATTTCAACTAATACCTATCGGCTGTAAGTACAGTATAGTATAATATATTATTTTATAGTAACTATATCAAAAATATGTAAAGAATAAAAATCATGATTGTCACTTATAAGTTACTGAACATTTTTTGTGAGTTACTCAGAAAGACAGCAACATATTATGTGGCTATACAGTAAAATAATAGGTGCATATTATATGAAAAACAGATATAGCCATTTTCAAACTAAGAATTATTGTGAACCAAAATAAACAAGCATTCCGCAGACAGTGTTAACATATGGATAAGTCATATATGAGTACCTGGTATACAGCGTAACAATTTATAATAAAATAAATTATTTATGAATTACTTGAATTCAATGATTATTATATTATAAACGTTATATTAAGTATTTATAGTATAATGTTTTATTTATTTGAATTTGTTTGATGGGATATGTTTTAAATGACAATTTCAATAAATTGCTGTATAGGTAAGTTTCTATTTTTCTTAAAACTTATAATTATTATTTAACATTTATTCTTAAGTAGTAAAAAATACTATACTCCACCCCACAAGAGAATACAACCGGTCGGCATCCAAATAATTTACTTGAGTAGACACGAAGCCAATTTTCCCTCTTCAAGCAGCCACCAGTTACCATATACATTGTGAGTAAAATAACTATTATAATATACAAAAATAAACATAAAACATAATAAAAACTCTAACAAAAATGTGTTGTGTGTTGTCCGTTAAAATAGCAGAAAATCCCATAGAAGCAGTCAAAAATAGCGTGATAAATACAATCACTCTGTATAACATTTTACAATATTCTCCAGTATTCATAGATGCAGAGCTCGAGGTTGTGTTTCGGCAGTATCTACGTTAACTGAACGTCGTTTGGTCAGCGAGCGGTTATATTCTTTCATGGCACAACAAAGTATGGTTTGAAAAATTGAATGTACTCTTAGTTTAAAATATTTAAATTTTTATAGATTTGGTCTGTTAATTGTTTATTTATCTGTTTATTTACTTAAATAATAAACACCAAACAGCTTTAGATAAGTTGCAAAAAGAATAACATAATAGTAAATAGTAATAACTAATAGACAATTAATGATGAAGATAATAATAATAATAATAATAATAATAATAATAATAATAATATTAGACAATAAATCTAATTAGCTACATCATGAAGTGATTGACTTTTATCATAATAAGAATAAAATAATGGGATGTGGAATGGGACAGATTGACGTGTAAAACGAGAAGGTACTTTAAAGGAATTTGCAATAATAGAGTAAGATACTCTATTTTTCCACTAAGTAAATTTAAAATAAAAGTTAAATTGGCTGTATACCTACAACCAGCAAGATAATTTAAGTGAAGATAGGATAAAACAAGAGAGTAAATATGAGCAATTTTGAGTATATAGTTAACAAACTTCAGGAATTTAATAGGAACTTGTTCAAACTGACAAGAAGCTGTAGCTGTAGTTGGGTCCAAAACAACTGAGCCATACTCCAATATAGGCCTGACAAAAGTGCACTATCAATGTGCAGGTTAGGACTGAGTGTAGGAGTAAGAATGAAACCTAAGTCACGGATTGAATTAGAAAATTAAATAGATTTATTATTAATGAAATATGTAAATTTCAGTGGGATTTTTATACGAGTGAATGACACAGAATAACATTTAGAAACATTAAACAATAGACCTAAAGTCTCAGCCTAAGCCACCAGTCTGTTCAGGTCATTCTGAAGATGATAATAATTTATAGAATTAATCTGAAGAAATAATTTCATATCATTATGAATTCCAAAATTGCGAATCGCTTAAAACCCGGTTAGTGCTGTTAATACATTAAATGATAAGCAGAGGGGATAAAAGACTACCATATGATATACCAGAAGACATGTAAATAAGAGGAGAGACAACACCATAAACAAAGCAAGTGAGAACAAAAGGAGGTCATATAGGCCTGTTAGAGCAAGTACACTAAGTAAAACATACTGATTTACCCGATCGAAAGCTTTACTGATATCAGTATAGACCGTGTCCACTTGTGAATGAGAATTATAAGGTTTAAATATGTAGTTACAGAAAGTTACATTACACGTAGTAGTTGATTTTCCGGGACGAAATCCATATTGCTCATCCATTAAGATGGGATTGATAGAAAGTTAAATGCAACCTAAAACAAGAGATTAAAATAATTTAGAAACGTGTGACAAGATTGAGATATGTTGGTAGTTTTCAATTATAGAGACATCACCGGATTTAAAGACTGGAGAGATATAACTAAGTTTCCATAAATCAGGGAATAAACACAGATAATGAACGACTAAAAAGGAGCCATAGAGGAAAAGCTAGTTTATATCTAAAGTTGTAGAGAAATAAGCTAAATAATCCATCAGGACCAACTAACCTAATGCCTTTCAAAATGGACAAATCACAAAAAAACATTATCAACAGAGATAGAGCAGTTGTTGGGCAGATCAAAATATTAATAACTGGACCCAGTATAAATATGGACATGCATGATTGTTGATTTTAAATCAGTGCATAGACTCACGTCAAATGTTAAAATAAATGTTATTGTTAAAATCACTTTTGCTATTTCCTATACATTTCTCTCCAAATTTTGAATTTTAAAAGTTTAATAATACAATGCGTGAAAAATATAAAATATAATTATTAAAATTAAAATTTACTTTTTAATTAAAGAAAGAAAAAAGAAACTAGAACTAGAAAGTTAGAAAATCAGCCCATATATTTGTATTATATATGTTTATTCGTCTTAATTGTCCTATAAAAATTAAAGTTTGTGTTAAAATTATAAACAAATAAAAATGAATAAATTATTTTACGGTGTGGTGTACTCGTATAATCCTGAAGTGACTTATAAATATAATTTTTTTTTCACCTTCTTCTCAATCATATTCTCTCCCAACAGTTTGGGGTCGCCCACTCTAATCCTACATTTCCACATCTTCACTTATCCCCTCTACCTCTATCAAATCCATCACCTTATCCCCTCTTTCCATCATCATACATATTCTATACTAATCTTACCGTCTCCTTCATACTGCCTCCCATTCCCTCCTTAACACATTCCCTACATACTACCTCTTGTATACTTTTTCCTTATTTTGTCCTCTCTAGTTACTCTACTCCATCTACCTTAACATTTGCATCTCTGCTACACTAATTCTCTGTTCTATCTACTGCCTAACATTCTGTTCCATACATCATAGCAGTCTGCCATGTAAAATAATCAATATTAAACTAATGTTATC
Source organism: Pemphigus obesinymphae (assembly GCA_025469235.1). Lineage (NCBI taxonomy): Eukaryota > Metazoa > Arthropoda > Insecta > Hemiptera > Aphididae > Pemphigus > Pemphigus obesinymphae. The sequence continues at coordinate 17,716 of JAIPRL010006489.1, forward strand.
AAGAGTTTGAGGATAGGTTAATTAAAACTATTAATTTAAAATTGTAAAATTCACCTTTTAACTTAATAGGGATTCTTTTGTTGATTTCTCCGCTTCATCCATCGATACTTAATTCTATGTTTCATATCCTCATTGAAGCCCTCATCTCTCAGTACAATGAACTCTAAGTACTTGAATCATTCAATTTCTCCACTTTATCCCTACTTAAATTTATTTCTAGTCTTTCCCTAAGCCCACTGTGTTTCCTTTCATTAAAATCATATTCTAAATATTATGTTTTACTCCTACTAATCCTTGGTCCTTTACTTTCAAGAGCTTCTCTTCTATTTTCAAGTCTACCATTCACTTCCTCAGGATTCTTTCTTATCAGCACTATATCATCTTACCTGTAAAATATAATTCTTTGTAAATATAAAGTATATGTCAATTTTAAGTGATTGCTAAAAAGTGATTAATTATAATAAATTTTGAATGCTAATATTGCAACACTTAACATTTCAGGTTTTCCACTAAGTTAATTCAAAATACTAATATTAAAGTTAATTGAATATGATCGCTAGCCTAAACTCAGAAATATAAATAATGCTTTCACAAAATACATAATAATATGTTCCAAACTATTAATAAATTCATTTGAGAATAGATTTTTAAAATACGAAAACATATGCATAATTTATTGTTTGATATCTCATAGCAAGAATAACACTTGTTATTACCTACTAATACTATTATAATTTATTAAAATAAGGAATAATAAATCAAAATATAATACAAATACTAGTTTTTTAAAACAATTTTTTAGGATATTATAAAATTGTATTAAAATTAATTTAAAATATGTAATATATTCTTACCAATGATGAAATCACTTTTTTTAATTATGTATTGAATTTAGTGATATAATTTACCGATCGCCGAAGAACTTTGGTGTGCCCTGGACTTGATGGTGTCCTAGAATAGAAGATGCCTGTGTGTGATTTTTATTAACGTGGAGATTCAGTGCACAGTCAGCAAACCCACAGTTCCCAAGCTCAAGTTACAATCCAATGGCATAGAAGCTAAGACGATTAGATCCTTCGAGCTTAAGAGCTGACTGATTGCACGATCCAGTAATAAACTGTAATCGTGGAAGATGGGGTCACCACATCCCTACGTTAAACTATAAATTCCAATTGATGTTTGTACATTGTAACTATTATAATATATACAATTTCATAATAAACAATTATAATACCTGTAGCCATATAAAATGTATTGTCCAAGTGCTCTAGAAAAAAAGGCAAATGTATGTAAAATGTGCTGCCCAAATTCGTTTTTTTGCTGTACACAGTTTGTAAATCTTCTTTTTAGGAAACTGATGAAACATGAAATCAAATGATATATTTTTTTATTTTTGCACTTATTACAATCAATAATTGTAATAAAAATATACCTTGAAACATTATTACTTAATAGATATATAAAATATGTTGTGTAGGTACCTACTTTTGTTCATACAACATTAATGAGACAAATTAAAAGCCATCTCTCTATCATAATTAATATCCTTATTCCAGAACAATTATTTGTGTTCGTGATGGCTGATGAGAGATATGGGATATTGCGAACACAAAACTGAAAATAATTAAATTAATACATTACATTAATCTATATAGAAATACAGATAATAATATAGAATATTATCTAAATAATAGAACATACAGCAGCAGAATAAATTTAATTAATTTATAAAAACAAAGCTTTAGGAATAATACTATACAATTAAGTCTCTAAAATAAAACACGAACCAATTTCATTTTAAACACAAATAATAAATATTTTAATATATATTCTATTGTGTGATGCCACTGGTAAACCGTTTTGTTCTTATCGCCCATAGCATGCTATGTTATCGCCTACGATGTACTTACCAAAAGTACGGTTTAAAATCCTTTGTTCTTGTGAGTCATGTTTTGGTAACTTTGATCACATGTGTATCTAGCTAACCGGGGTCTAAGTGAACGTCACCCATCAATTTGTCCGCAAAAAATCATATGTTTTTTGATTTATCCATAGATAATAAAATAATGGATAGGCCCACGATTTAAATAAATAATATAATAAGATAATAAATCGTGGGTGGGCCATAAGAGTTTATCACACAGGAATGAACATTAAGATTTTGAGGTTACATGGGGTCTTGAGAATATAAAATGTTTTTATTAAATAAAATAAGGAATATAATAATATAATTAAATAATAAATGACCATTTAAAAAATAATAGTATATGTATTCATATTTATATTTATTATCTATGTTGTGAAATACAATTTATGATAAGACCCATTGCTGGAATGAGAGCGCTATATAAAAGCAGTCTTTCTCTCTTTCCCATTCCGGACCCCTTGTTTTGCTAATATAGACATGGCCTATCCATTCTTTTATTATCTATAAATTTATAATCGCACAGCACTGATAAACCATAAACCATTATAACTTTTAAGCATTATAAGAACGGCCACGGACAGATAGTAGATAAAGGACTAATATCATTATCAATGTTTAAACTTTAAACCACGGACTAAAAATTCAAAAGTACAGTTTGATCTTTTTAAATCTTAAATCTTTATTGTTTTTTTGTTTTTGGTATTGATCTTGGTTATGTTTTTATTTGTAATTAATGAATACTGTAGCATTCGCATAATTACAAAATTGGATATTATTTGTGTTAATATATATGTTTTGTATTGAATACACGGAAATTGAACGAACCTACCGATTGCCATTAAAAAAATCATCAATTGTTAACAAGAAAACATCATTGTCTTTACAATATTTAGAAAATTACTATTCTACAGAAGTTAGAAATTTTACAAGTGCAGCTTCTGATTTATTAGAGTAAGTCCTTTAACTAAATTACTAATCATTAACATAAATATAATATAAACACAATATCCTACTTCTGGTTTATAATAATTTTAATTATTATAACTGAATAATGGATATTATTGTCGAATATTGCATGTAATTCCATGACAACTGTTTTCATAGAGTCAATATAGGTGGTTTATTTTTTTTATTTTCAATTTTTTCATCTCTTTGTGTAATATCATTATTTACAGCATACTTTAAATTATTTATTAAAATTGTATGTATACTTCTCGTAGATTCTAACAGTGTTATTCAGAGGCCTCAATTAAATTGTAGGTTTAAACAGTGTTTAAAAAAACGCATTTAATTTTTAAGCAACTGTTAAATTAACTTTTATCACCATTGTATTCATAGTTGTTTGCAAACATTACGAAGCCATTGATTTGCTAAACAAGATAATATTGATAAACGCATAGGTTATAAAAGATTATTTATTTATTATCTATTGATAAATCATTATATTCCTGGCACGGTCTTAGAATCTTCTTAGATCTTTTAAGACTGTGATTCCTAGTATGCTGAAACACTAAATTGATATTGTATTTTATATTTACACATTTTTGTGATACTTCTTTCTAATAATATTTATTTTTAAATTCATAATGATAATAATTACTGAATTGATCTTTATGTTTGTGTGACAAATACTCATCTTTGATTATTGTTTTTTTTTTCAAATCTTTCTTCCCAACAATTTGACCACATACAATTTTCTTCTATTACTTGATAAAATGTAAAAATTAATTATTCAATAGGTAGTGTATTTCAATTTTGATTAAGTATAAATATATATATATACTTGCAAATTGGTACTATTTTTCTTATTGCTTCTGCTGAAAATTTTCGATTAAATACATCAAATAGCTTATTATAGAATCAGTAAAAAGTTGTGTATCATAACTATATATATATATATATATATAATCACAATAGAATTCTATACCCCTAACCATAGAGTTATTAAAGATCTGAAATGCATATATATTTATTTATGATTAATTATTAATGATGATTATTAAGATTATTATGATAATTAATAAGATGTCTTACTTCAGTAGCTAATTTCACATTCATTTTACTAAATCCATTAATATCTAAATGCTGTATTGTATTTTTTGAACAGATTTTTGTTGGAGAATCAGAACTTTTATTTTCATTATTATAATATACTTCATGATAATGTGACCATCTTACATATTGGTCATCTGGAGATACCTAAAAATCCAATCAATTTTACTCAGGTAAAGTACATTAATTAAAAGAATAATTATTGTACTTAATTTTTAAAATTGTATTCACTATTAAACTTTTTTTTTATTGTAGAGTCTTTTTCTAACATTCTTTATCAGACGAGGCGCATCAGAAAACATGAACATTTTTAGTTTTGGATTCAAGGGATGTTCAAATAAATTTATTAATTCATTTTTTTATGCCAAGTTTTACTCAAAGATTATGATTCGTTGATGCATCATCTGATGCTTGATGATATAAACTCCAATATTCTCCAGTAAAGATATTGTTTTAAAACCAACTGTACCAGAACTACACCTGTAATTTATTAATATTTTACAAAATATAATTAATATTATTGATATTATATAAATTTATTAACTTACCATATAAATACTTATACATGAAACATAGTAAACAATATATATATACAAACATAAATGTGCAACAAAAAGGTAATAGGTACCCATAATAACAAGTTGATTAATAATACAAAGATAAAATAAAATCACCAAAATTTAATTTGTTAAAAATAATTATGAACTTTTTTTCAATCTAAAACAATAATAAATAAACTTCAAAATCAAGAACATAAATTTCACATTTTTAAGTAGCTTCAACAGGTCCTCTATGCAAAAACAGCTATTGACTATGTACAATTTAAAGCCAAACTTAAAAAAATAAAACCAACACATGGTTAGCTTTTAATCCTAAAGAACCTACTTCCCCACCAAAATCATCCAAACCTTTATACGTTAATGTCTCAAAATTAATATTAAAATTAACACTATCTCGAAAAAATCTCGCCAAAAATGGGCATGCCATTTTTTTGTTCAGTTGTAAGAACACCTACTTTTCCTTTTAGCAATTGAAAAAATTGTTTATCAAAACCCCATTGCATGTTTAATAAAGATACATACTTTCTTATAGGTCCCAAAATATCGCGCGGCCCACCGAGTTGAACTCGGTAACTTGCCGGGCCTGTATACATATATAGTTTTGCCATAACTACAACAATATATATATAATACGAGTGTACTATATTATATTTTAGTTCGGTAAATATTTATTGAAATTTAAGATTATCGTCATAATTCAAAATTACATCCCATATTTGATAATTAGATTTTCTTAGAACATTAAAATATCTAATCTTATTTACCTATACATTGTATATGTATACCTACTTACTATATTTCTTTTTGGAGGGTGAATAATGTGATAAAGAGTTAAAGAGAGGGGTATGAAAAGGTTATATATAGAGGTAAACGGCTAAAATCCAAGTTATTCTAGCCTCAGAAATTTTCTGCAGAGTATACTATTAATTTTTCAGATTTACTTTTGGATTTTTTGTTTTACTTTGGAGTCTTTAGTGTATCAGTGTGAATTTTAAAGTTAAAGTTTTAATTCTTCATTTCGTATAATGGATTTATTTGGTGGTAAATATAAAATATTTATAAAATTTGTATTTGTTTAACATTTTTATTTCAAAACATTTTTTTCTGTCAAAATTGGTTTTAATGTTATCTACCTACCTGTTGTATATGGCCTAAAACGTGTACCTATTTAAAAATTACAAAAAATTAATTTGCGTCAAAATATAAAGTTAAAAATATCAGTACATTATATTTAATAAAAAGTTCGTACGTTAATACCCCCCTAAAAAAATGAAAAATTCAATTTAAAAAATACACAAATTAATTATATTTTTTTTTATGTTGATGAAATAAAATAAATATTGTTTATAAATAAAATCCTTAAAAACATTACCTACCTTAATATGTAATTTTTCAATAGTTCTAGCAAAATTCCAATATATGTATCTAAAACAATTTTATTATTAGATATTAGAATAGTATTTGTCGTCTAAAACAATGTGGTAAAAATTTGAAAACTCTTATTTTTTTTTATTTTCATAATTTGTTTTTTCAAAAAATACATTTTGGTGGTAGAAATTGTTGAATTTTCAGGTGAAATGGTTTCTAAAAATTAAAATTATATAAATTAGACGACTATAAACTATATTTATTCCTCTAGTTCAACATTGCTTATATATATATATTTTATTACTGTACAGTACCATATATTTATATATAAACTGCTAGCAGGGTTCTGAGTTGGATAGTATTATTTTTGTTCTGTGGTATTACAGATACATGAACATGAAATGATCAAAAATTTTATTAAATAATAATAATAATTATGTAGCCAGTATTGATTTCTGAGTTATTGTAATTTGACAGTGTGTATATAGCTAGACTTATATAGCGTATACTGACATTTTTTATTGAATTTTATATTTGATGTCAATTTTATACGGTGTAAAATGTAAGTCGATTTTTAATAAAACAAAATTATCAGCAAATACTAATAAATTAATTAGTATTTCACTTTCTCAAAAAGTCTAGATATCGGAATTGAAATTTAAAATTACATTTCTCTAAACATAAAAATCCAATCATCATCAGCAAACAATAATAATTATTCCCTAAACAATTTTGTTATTACAATAATAACATGTATTGTCTGAATCATATATATAGCTTGGAAATTATCATATCAGATTAATGTCGGGCATTAAAAAAAAACTTAACATTCATTGAAATCCAAGTTTAAACTTATAATTTATATATTATTATTATTTATATCTTATATTGACAATTATTTTAAAACATTGTTTTTATATAAATATTTAGATAATATTAATTTATATTACTTTTATTATTATATTATAACAGTATTATAAAAATTAGATAAAAACAAAATAAAATTGGTTTATTAAATTATATAGGTATAAATTTATATTATAAATAAAAAAATATTAATTTGCTATAAAATAAATGATGAAGATTATAATTTTTGTAAATGTCTTTGTAATCGTATAGATTAATAGATAAACAAAGCATTTAGGAAAGTAGAATTAAAAATTAAATAATTATATTAATACAAATTATTATGAATTATTATGAATTATTATTTTACTAATATATCCATAGTCTTATGAAAAAAACTCAGTTTACATTAAAGTATACCTATTTTCGTCATTACGGTCATTTTATAAAACCGTGGTTCATCATTCATTACCATTTTTGAGTGACGTATACTTTTAATGTATTTATACGTAATTTTTATGATTAAAAATATATTTGAACCGTCCCCCCGAAATTTAAACTAAAGGGGATGCCACACTAATCACACTTAAGCCAAGCAAAGAAGGGGGAGACCGTCCACCTCAGTCCCCCTCACTTTAACCACTGCTTAGATATACTAATATTTATTTACAAACAACAGATATATGTATAAATAAAAAAAATTGCACATATACTACATCCATTAAAAAGTATATTATTTTATTATTTTAATAATATTTATAAATTATAAATAGGTAGGTACATAAAATAAATTTAATAATAATTAATTTACAATAATAAATGACTAATACTAATATAAAAATACATACACTCAAAATAAATTAGATGACCATCATGAAAGATCACATTCGTGATCACCATTACGTCCAAATGTTAATGATGATAACAACTCCTCGAGAAGAGTACCAGGTGTTCGAGGAAATTTGGTGTATATAGCATCAAATGGCTACACATATATTCAAAACCATACCTCCGCTAATAAAAGGTATAGGAAGTTAAAATCACAATTTTTATAATTATTTAATTAAAACTATTTATTACAAAAATAATAACTATAATGGTTATACTAACATTTTCAGTCAACTACGATGTACGAGCATCAAGTGGGTGACAGGCAAAAGCTTCAATGACTCTCTTGCCTGAAAATTTGCCCGATTTTATGAATATTGGTCATAACCATAGACCTGGGCATGATGTTGAAGTTGGATACTTTTTAGCTGTTCTACGAAGCAGAAGTGCAGCTGAAAACACTTCTCTAAGAATGCTGTATGAAGAAGAAGCTAGAAGGTAAAATAAGAATTACATTAAATATACAATTATATGAAAAGTTATATATATTATAATAATTATAAACTTTAAAACATAAAACAATCATATCTTGTTAATAATAATGTTATTATTGATAGATTTCCAAATGCAGCAATACAGATATAGGTATTCTGTAGATGTTGCATTATGGATGATTCGAAATATTTGCCAGAGATTTAATCCACCAATCCCAGCATCTTTAACTGCCATGAATGAAATAATTGGTTCAGAAAAGTGGCGCGGACAATTATTACCATTGTTGGATGATCCTAATAATCGTTTATTCTTCCAAGGCCCACTGGAATATTTAGTAGATGAAGAAACTGTGTTTGGTGGATTAATTTTTGAAAATGTGAAATTTTTGCAAAACTATGCTCCATTTATGAGACAGTCCATGGTCCAACTGGTCACAATACATGTATTACTGGACAACATTGTAAGTATTATTAAATTATAAGTTACAGTAAATATTTATCATTTTGAAATATTTATCTTATTGCGAAGTTGGGAAAGTTATTCAAATTTATTAACTGAGTTGAGTTACAGTTACTTTACTTAATTAAGTAACTTAGATATGTTATAAGTTGTTGCCAAAAAAATAAAATAGTTACTTCTCAGCTTTGCCGTATTTTCACAATATAGTAGGTATATTAATTACAGAAGAATATATTAATATATATTTATATAATAACAGGAAAAAGTATAATTTTAATAAATATTAAAATTAATTATATTTTCAGTCTATTTCAGTTGTGTATGCTATTTTAAGTCAAAGACATGAAAATGTGTATGCCCGAATATGGCAATTTTTAAGGTATGATCTGCATTTTAATTTGTTTAATTGGGAAGGGTTGCAGATTGTAAGTGATTACAAAACGGCATTAAGAAATGCCATTCAGAGAGTTTTGCCAAAATGTCAATTGATTGGTTGCTGGTTCCACTTTAATCAAGTTAGTTTCCACATAATTATGTTCAAAATATAAATGTAGAAATTGGTGAAATGTTAGAATGATGAAACGGAGGGGATTGCGAGGATATTTTATATCTATATAAATATTATTGGTACCTGTATTATCTTCAATGTTATCATTATTTTTAAATATTATTAGTGAACAATATTAATCAATGCATGCAATGCCAAAAAACTAATTATGATCAATATTTATTCCTTAATAATTATATATTATATATTAATTTCTTTTATTGTGTTTTCTGGACACAGACAAGTTTTTAATTTTAGTACTAGGGTGCTGTTTATTTATATCACCTAAG
>JAIPRL010006490.1:0-27086 GCA_025469235.1 Pemphigus obesinymphae
GTAATGGCGAGTGATATGAGGAAGGTGGGAGTAAGTGAAGAAGATGCGGGAGATAGAGTTAAGTGGAAGTGTAGGACCAGGGTGGCCGACCCCAAATAGTTGGGAGAGAAGGCGAAGGAGAAGAAGAGAAGAAACTATACCTACAAACTACCATCTATACGGTATATGATCAGGGCCGGCGAGAAGAAGGGTTTATTTTATTTCACTCGGGAAATAAGTTGGCGAACAGAAAGAAAAGTTTATAACTTTTTTTTTTGCTTATTTACGTTTTCATTGAAGTATTTTTTTATCATTTAGTCGGAAAACTATAAAGTAGTAGGCACAGAATAAATTTGATGAATGATGATTCTTTTACTTATTTATTTTTTTGTGAAAATAAGTCAGCGAAATGACTTCGACATATTACAAATACATCCATACCTACATAATATATATATATATATATATATATATATAAATTATATTAATACGATTACAAGCGAGTCATTTTTTATTGATCAAAATTTATCCATTTTACTGAATTGAAAATATTTTGGACTTGAATTCGTTATTGTTTGGCTACAGTTGAATAAGTAGGTACCCACTTTTTTTAATTCCTACCTCTCCAACCGTTCGTTCGTCGACCACCCTATAGGTACCTCGTACATTAAATTTTAATATGTTTAAGAATTTAAAAAATTTTTTAATTGAAAACCCGATCTTACGCACGTAACAATATCTAATAATAATATTATTATGAAAGATATTTAAATAGTGATCAGTTACAGTTTTAAGGAGTCCGGTATAGACAAGTATTAATACAGAATATGTGTACGTTGACATGGACCATCATGTTTCTTGAACTTTTTCACTAAATCGATCTAGCATGAGTGGCACGAGGATATTTTAAAACTGTAGTACAAACTATAATAATAAGTACCTATACCTACCTATATACTAGTTTAACAGAAAAAAAAAAATTGGTATTCGCCTAAAGCCCAGCAGGTCCCCGAGGTCATATAATTAATATACATTAAAGTTATAATTATTTAAGAATATATTAATAATGGAAACATCGTAAGACAGCTTCTAATAATTTTATTTTGAAGGCGGAAAGTGAATACATTTACACATATAAGTTTTTAACGCGTAAATTTTTTATTTTCTCTCTATACTCCGTACTCACTATAGTTATATTAAATATACCTATATGCAATTTTAAAATTAAAAAATATTTAGAGAGTAATTATTATTAATATATTTAAAATACAAAAATTAATTAATTCAAAACCTTGTAATAGGTACATTTATAAAAATGAAAAATAAAACAATATATATATAAATAAAATTAATATAATATAAAGAAAAACATTTACCGAAAAATTAGGGAACGGTGGACACTTTGTAGGTATACGGTTAAAATGAAATCGTGATCTTCAATCCCGGACACTATGTACGGTGAAAATGTATCCAAGATAATTTTTGACGTTCAATATACAAACCAAATAACATTTTCCTAGATATTTATACATATCAACATTTATTTATATTTTTCCATTCTACTGTTATGTTTATTATTAAGGATTCAGGGCTCTTTAGTATTCATTCATTTGCATATCAATATCGTTAAGTCATATTAATATAATATAATAACTTAAGTAGTCAATGTGTTCTATAACTATAGTGACTAATTTATTATATACTATCATTGATTAATGATTCTTTATATATAATCAATTTATCAATGACACTATATAGTATCTACTGATTTGCATATAATATGAGTATAAGTAGGTACATAGTATGTATTTGTAGGGGAATGTGGGGCAAATGTGTGGACACCTTCATGTTTAAATAATCGAAACATACTTATTAGGTAATCACTTTAAGCAGATGAATGTAATGCCAATTTATCACAACATTTTTCATTTACTAAGATTATGATTTTTAGTTTTAATTCAATATTTAATTATAAATTTTTTTTTATAAAACTTGGAAAATATTTCGTTTTGCCCCATAGTTAGGGCAAAGTGAATAAGAATATGGGGAAAGTGAAAGTGTGTATGGAAAAGGAGGAAATAGACTACAAAACACTTTTATTTATTCGTTTTCATAAATTCAATTAAATACCTATACCCACCTATAGAAATAATTAGTTATAAAAAGAAATAAGTAATATTGAAATTTTTATAATAGGTATGTTGTGTTATTACTTTGTTATGCTACATTTAAAACATAGTAAAAATTTAAAACATAATCAGTCTGTTCCTTAAAATAAAAATAATAAATTAACGTCTTTTTGAGTAGGTAGTAAAATAACAACATAAAATATTTTGAATTCACTTTGTCCCAATTGACTTTTTTTCATTATATTTGTATTAAATAAAACCAAAAAATAAAAGTAAAAACTGTATCGAGTTTTACAAAATTAATAACCTTATGTCGAGTCCTGTACAATTTTTGCTTGACAATATTGATTTTATATGTTGAAAAATCAAATTTCTGATAACCACAATTTTTACATCATTGGAGGGAAAATTACATTTTTGATATCATATCACTGATGTTAACAATTAAAACGAAATTAATTATTTTAAACACATTTTGATTTATTGATATACATTTATTGTGTTCTTACGCGCGATTTTTACTTTGCCTCGCCTGTCAACTTTATCGCACGTGCCTATATATATATAAGCTAAATGTAGAACTTTATGCTGCTATTATTTATTATAGTACAAATTGTCCACCATAAAATGTTATAGCTTATAGTTTATAGAATTCTATGTATTCTGTTATTCAGTATTCTATTCATTAATTTTTATATTTTTTTGTATTCCTTTTTGTAACCTGACGATGACTTATGGTCGAATCTATAGTTATTACCTATAATAACGTTTTCGAATATTCTCCGAACATTTTCTTTTTTTAAATATTATTTTTTTATAACATATATTTATTTTTACAATTATGATTATTGTAATTTTTACAAAAACGAACAGTTTGAAACTGACTTTAAAATTACATATTACCAGTATAGGTATAACTGGTAAACTACAACGATATGCTTTACCAATATTTGTTATAATACCACGGAGCTTAAGTATGAAAAGGTTCCATCTCGTGCATATTTTAATTGTTCAGAAGAGTTTTCAATTATTAGTTAGAATTAATATTCACTAAATAATTATTTTGAATATAAGTATATAACAGAAAAAAAATTGTTATTATTAACATTTCTATAGACATTTTGATACCATAAAATAGGGTGAATAGGAACGATTTTAGAGGTTTTTAACGATAAAAAAAATCCAATTTTAAGATAGAGTTTTTCTCAAAAATGTTTTGGATAAATTACATACAGACACGAAATTTTAATATAAAATGTTTAATTTAGATCTTTGAGTTTTTTTTTAACGTGTTCTTATTTCCACGTTAACGGGGTGACCGGAACACCGTGCATAATTTTACTATTTTTCTAATTCTGACTAACTGTAGGTGAATAGGAACTAATTTTATATTTTTACAAAATATTTTTTGAATATACCTTATGAAATTCATAAAAAGTTAGGTGAAAATACATATTATACCTATTATTAATTAAAAGACAACTTTTATTAAATAAAATGAAAAATGTACTAAAATAAAAAATATATAAGAACTTAATGACTTATAAAAATGTTTTTAATTATACATCTAGTCTATAGCAATTATATATTATACATTTTTAATAAATATGACCTAATAACAAAAAGTTTTTTTTTCATTCACCCCATTTTTACTACAAATTATTGTTAGTATTCGACTTTAATTTATATTTTCAACACCAAAAAATAGTATGAATTCTTTTTAAATTGAACAAAACATTATTAATTTATAAAAATAATATGTATCAAGACTGAGAATACTCAAAAAAGTATTCTAAATAACTAGTTTCAACCATAAACAGGGATGGGAAAGTTACTCAATTAGTTGTAACTTGTTACAAGTTACTCTTAAATTGTGTAATGTGTATCTAGTTACAAGACATAAGATACTTTGAAAATGTAACAAAATGACAAAGTGTTTTTATATTATATTATATTATTTCCTAAGAATGAGTACAAATAATAAATTAATGTTTCACTAAGTACAATTATCCGTTTTTATTAAAACCTAATCTAACCATCCAAGCCAACTTATTAACGACTATTTGACTAGTGGAACCAAAAGTAACCTGACATAACTATAACTATAATACCTATAAAGGTATATAAAACCCATATTAGCATTGAAATTTATTAAAACATTGATTACAAAATATTACAAAATGTAATAACTAATATGTAGGTATGGTTAGAACATATTAGTTAGATAAATAAAATATATAAACATTATCTATATAATAAACAAAAACACAAATTTAATACCTATTTTATATTCGACTGGAGTTCAAGATGAGTATTATATCGAATAAACAATATTTTAATATTGAGATAATTATTTATTATTAATAAATATCAATATTAATAAGAATTTATTTTTATCATTGAAGTAAGTGCTGTAAGCTTCTAGATCAGCTTTAGAATCATTTTTGCATTATTTTTGCAATGAAAATACCAAGAAATTGTCATCGTCCAAATCAACTGAATAGATATTGTAAATTATTAAAATGATATAAAATTACCTAGGTTATAAAATATTTTAATTAATATTTAAATAACTACTTAAACTATAATGTTTAGTCAGGTTCATTTCAATGGCTCCCCACTTTGGAAATTTTAACTTCTGGTGATGCCAATCGTTTGTGCATAATTACTTCGAGAGTTATACCAAAAACAAAGTGAGAAGGCCATTGAAATGGTAACCTCCCTCCCACTTTGGAAATTTATCCCTGTTTAGTCGACCAAATGTCAGCGGTTGTACATACATGGGTTTGATGGTATCTTTGAAAAAACAATTTTAAACTATTTGAGAATATTTTATATTTATCACAGATATTTGTTACAATCATCGTCCTTCTAGATACCATTTTAATATTTAGATATAAATCTAAATGGGTAAATTATAAGTTACTTAGTCTTATACTTAAATCATTTAATAGTTAATTTTAATGCTAGGTTGTGTAAAAATTATTTCCTAAAATTATAACTATTATAAATTATTAACTGATGGCGCATTAAACATCAAACGATTCGTCGTATCACTATTGTACAATTTTAAAAATATTTTACAATATAGGTATTCAAAGAAAAAAATCGATTCTTAAAATTTGTTTTTTTTTTTTTTGAGCTAATGATGTAGTTTCAGTTATTTGAAATGATTGGTGCAATCAGAATTTAAAGATCGGAATTAATTTCGAAGTTAAAGCAATTTATAATTTTTTTATTATCTAAAATGACATATTTTATGCTGCGTTTATGTATCAAAAGTTGTTATTAACCATATAGTTTTGTTGTATATAAGAATAACACGTACCATGTATAATAAATAACTGTACTTGCATTTATAATATGTTATAGGACTTAAGTCTATTTACATTAATAAATAAATAAATAGACATAGACAATATCACCTAAATGTTGTTTGAAACAAAGTAATATTGTTATCATAAATATTTGTCAACTTTTAAATTTTAAATTTTTCTCAGTTTGTTCCTATTTACCCCATTGTACGGTAACACATAACTGGATGGGACATTTATAATTTGATTTGCTTCTAATGTTCTAACCATAGATATATGTAAGTCTATGGTTAATACAAAAAATTAACCATATATTGAATTTTCGTTAGATAGAACGATTTACTTCTGTGTAACTCATTCGAAAATGCACTCAGGGACTCCATTTTGGATACAAAGATACACCTTACATATTATTTTCATAATATTTATGTGAAAAAGGCTTGATAAAATATTTGTTTACCTACCTCCCTTAAATTATTAAATTGTATAGTTTAAATGTACCTATTTATATTTTAGAATTTAACAATGTTGCTAAGGATAATATTAGAAATATTTTTAGTGAGTAAGTTATATAGTTAGATGAGTTTCATTCAACCAAAATCAAAATGTACCTAATCAAGTAAATTGAACTCAAATTATATAAAAATAAACTATAACTTATATTTTTTAATGGTATTTTTCTACCGAAAAGTTAAAATGCAAGTCTCCTCCAAAATATGATCTTGTGTACATGCTCAAGTTAACAGAAACCAATACCTCTCCTCTCGTAAAAATGTTATTTATAGAATAGAATAAAATAGTTTATATAGTTATATCATAAGATATTTTAGATTTTCAAGTATCTACAGTCTACCTCTACACTATTATTTATAGATAGGTACTTGTAATTATCCTCAAATTTTTAATTCATTTTATTTATAAATTCCTTGTAAAATAAACATTTAAATTTTAATTAAATATTAAATCACAACATGAGATAAAGGCAGAAGGAGGGAGAGGAGATATATTAGTATTTAAATTTTAAGTGTATCATGTGTAAAACATCATGATGACAAATTAAAATCTGGTTTCAGAATATAATAGTCATAGGTCGTTGATCTGTACGATGGTCAAAATATGAATTTTGATAAAAAAAAAAAAGTGGTCCTCATTTGCAGTTCCCTTGAGGTTTAAAGTAATTATTAATTATTATAAGCCTAATAAAATATAAATATAGATATCTTATAATTTAAATGTAATAAATTTTAATTTAAAATTATTTAATAGCTAAAAAAAACTAGTTAACGTGAATAATAATTCATAACATTCAAGGTTAACACATAGGTATGAGTGTATGCGATTATTCTAAAGTCTAAAGAATGACTAGAATACTAGGTAGTTACATATTATTACCTTTACATTATATATCGTACATATTATGTTTTGTGTGTTTCGTTATAAATTATAATTTACTTATATATTACTTTTTTTTATTATGTGATTATTTATTTTGAGACATTTTTTTTGGGAGGGAAGGGTTGTTCAAAATTTGTAAGGGCTCCACAGACCCCGTAAAGAAAGGATCTCTAACGCCAAATTAAAGAGTTGTTTGTTATTTTTCATATTTACAAAAAAAAAATTGGTAATAAAAGGTAGTTTTCCTACTAAAACTGATGAAAAAATAAAAATAAAATGGTCTCTACAAAATAGGTACCATCTATAACAAATTTTTTACTAAAAAAATGATATACTCTACAATAAAAAAAAAAATAAACATTGTTGTAAATTGTAAGATCAATAGATTTTATATTTTGGTTAAAATCTAAAATATGTTTTAAGTTTTATTTGTTTATTTTTAATATTGCATCATTTTGTTAATACCTAATTAATTTTAATAAATTCAAAATATAACAAACTATATATTATGAGTAATGATAAAATAAAATTAAACAAGCACGGTTTAATATATTATATAGGTACCTACATATATTCTCAACAGTACTGCACCGTATAGCACACTTTCCCGAGGTGTTATCGGTTAAAATACGGAAAAGAAACCTACATAATTGAAAAAAAAAATTATTTTATGAAGTCATCATATATTTATATTCGTAATATACAGTAACCATGGCAACTTCATTTGTTATTTCTTCCATTTATAAAAATGTTTCCGTTATAAAAGGTATTTTCCTTTACACTTAGGAAAACTATTGAGAAAATCAAAAAAGGACCTTTAAAAAGAATCACTTAGAAAGAATTATTAAATTATTAAATGAACTCTTTACTCTAAAATTCCTACTCAACTTACTCTTTCTACCTGAAAAGTTATTTAGGGAAATAAAACAATTAAACATAGTTGTAAAATGAATAGAAAAATAAGTTTACTAATACTATAACATATTATTTTATAGCCGAAAAAATTAAAACTTGAAGTATTTATGAAAGTAGGTAAACATTTGAACTCAATATTAAGTCGAAATGTTTTATACATGGTTCATTATCAACAATTTGTTAAGAAGAATCAGTCTATAAATTGTTTATAAATCAATACAGTTATTTCCAACTAAACTCATTTAAAATACCTATTATTTGGATTTTTTTTACTTAATCATTACTTAAATTCAACAATATTTTTCAACTTAATATAAATTCTATAGCTTCTTATCTTTCAAAATTTCACTTAGCTTTTTCTAATTTGTTAAAAGTAATTTGATTGCATATAAATATTCCTATTACTACAATTGTATTGTATTCTGTGAATTTATAATGTATAGGTGATTATGTAGATTCTAATTTAAAACACACACATATCAAAACAATAAAAATTATTCTTTGTTCTACTTAAAATTAAAAAAATACAATATGTATACATGATAATGAAATAAATTATAGTTATTAGAATGTAATGGTTTTAGTTTTATTTATCATTATACACGATACATTAATGATTAATATCTATAACTATTATAGAAGATATAGATATTAATCATTAATGTATCGTGTATAATGATAAATAAAACTAAAACCATTACATTATATTATATTATAGAAGATACATTTTAAACTGCAAAAAGCAGTAAATAGCTTATATGTATATTTTTGGTCTTGATATTTAATATTAGTATATATACATATATATATATGTATATGTGTGTGTATGTATTCTAGATCAATTATTGATGACACCACTGGATATTGTATATTGTTTTTTATTGTGAACCTTATATTTATGGTTATCCTGAAATGCTAATTAAAAAAAATGAAATTAATTGTTCACTATACAACGAATCACCAATCTATATTTTAAAATATATATCATCACTAATAAAAAGTCTAAATATAGTTTAATCTATAATATGATATAAAATATTCAGTTTCATTACACTTTTAAGCCAAAAAATGTTGATTTGTGACGGCTTAGTATTTTTTAAGTGCATAAAAGACTGCTATATATTTAGTATAGCAGTTTAACATGAGTATTTGGATATTAAATAAAAAATGATTATAAAATATAACACCATAAAACAAAATGTGATAGTATTGAATCAATAATTATATTAGAACAAATAAAATAATATAATACCACCATATTATACTATGATATATGGTGAAATAGCTATAAAAATGACTAAAAAGTTGAAAAAATGATAGACCGACACATTTTTTAATAACCAAATAAACATTGATATAATATTATGTGATGCTTTTGCATTAGATAGAGCTAAAGTCATGCTATCAGAATGTATTTGTAACATGGAAATGAAAATCTCGAGTTGTGGCAGTATTGTTCTAGTAAAACAAAATGTTTATTATTTCAGAATTGTTGTTAAGTACCTGAATGCAAATAAATGGCATAAGACATTGGTACACATTTTAAAAGAATTACTTATATTTATTAATTACCAGTTATCATCGACAATAATTAATATATAAATTTGTATACTGATATATTATAATATTATAATAAAATTTAAATTAAATATCTATTAAAATAGATACAAGTATAAATAAAGTAGAAAGTAATTTTATTACAAGATACATATGAGATGTTTACAAATCTATTGTAAGTATAAAATACTATTAGGTAAAAAAAAAAAAATGTATAAAAAAAATAGGTAATCAGGCTTATTTTTAAGGATTATAATTATAAACTATTTCAAAAATAAGAAGTATATTATTTGATTTTAAGTTTTAATTACTGATATGAACATTTAGGTTCCATCCATGTATCATCATTGTTTGCAATAGCATCTGATGGAATATCCGAAGCAATATCAGATGCAGGAACATGTGAACTAGAAGTTTCATCGGTTACAGACAGATACTCCCCAACTTTCTGATGAAGCTCATCCTCCATCTCATTTGTGACTAAATCTACAAATGATAAAACAAAATGTACTCACCTATTTATATATACACTGCAAGGATTAATTATTTATATTTATATGAAAAAGAATATCATAATTTACTATAAAATTGTACATGTTGTATAATTGAGTAATTAGCTACTTTTAATTCAAAATGAATTGAATCCCGAATAAAAATTTTTTTCTCAAATATCATAAATAGTCAATATTTATTATATTTTTAAACTCTCACATATTATAAATTTTAAGATTATGTTCTGTAAGACGGATTTTGAAAATAAAAAGGTAATAATAGTATGTGATTTAATGTATTCAATTTTTATTTTAACATATACTATAGAGCAGTGGTTCTTAACCTTTTTCGAATGACGGAACACTTAACATTTTATACGATTTTAGCGGAACACAGTCGTAAAATAAAACAGAATTTATATACATTTTAATATTTTATAATATATTAAAAAATAAAGAAAGTTTAAAAATTTAACAATTTGAAATGGAATACTTCGTGTGAGATATTTGAGCCTGACGTATTTTACAAATATTTTCAATATCCAGCCGTATGTAGGATATTGCTACTCTCATTTCCTCTTCTATATTTGTCAACCTTTCTCATTTCTTTGTCTTGATATTCGTCAATGTTAAAAATCCAAGCTCACACTAGTATGATGTTGAAAATTGTAATAAAATTGTAATTGCTTTTTTAGAAATTGTTTTAAATTCGGTTTGAACGGAAATCCAAAATTCTTCTACTGTTATTTCGGAAAATTTTATTTTAAGAGTTCAATCCGTTGATAACGTTATGAATTCTTCCTCTTTTACTAACGTAAATTCATAACTTGACGTGTTGATAGTAGAAAATGGATTTTGTATCCAATCATACTTTTCAATATTCAATTCAGGAAAGTATTTTGTGCTTTTTTCTTCTAATAATGCTAAATGTTCTTTTATAATATGAATTATGTCATTGTTATTTTGAATTGAAGAAAACATGTCTACCGTATTTTTTTGAATAATACGCGTTCTCTAAAAAGATATTTTTTTTTTTTAAATGTTAATAGTTTATCCGTGGATGTTAGAATATTTTCGTTTTTACCTTGCATACCAGAATTTACTCTATTTAAATAATTGAAGATATCAGCTAAATATGCCATTTTAATACACCAAATATTGTCTGTAAGAAAAGATACAAAAATATTGTTACCTTCGTTTTGAAAAAACGTTAACAATTCATTCTTAAGTTTCAGAATTTGATTTAGAACTTTACCTCATGATAACCATCTTACTTCACAATGTAAAAGTAAAAATACGTGCTGAGCTTCCATTGATTCACACAATTTTTTAAATAGGCGTGATTGTAATGGACGCGATTTTATGTAGTTAATCATGCTTACAATTTGATCTAATACGGACTTTAATGTGATAGATAATGTTTTTGAAATAAGTGATTTTCTCTGTGTAAAAAACAATGTGTAGATATTAGGATTTTTTTTCTTCGCAAAAGTAGTAAATCCTTTAATAGAACCAACCACTGAAGGAGCTCCGTCGGTACAGATTCCTACAGATTGGTCCCAGGTTATGTTAAATTTATCTAAATATGGCGAAATTGAGTAAAAAACATTCAGTCCTGTTGTGCGTTCAGGAAGTTGTTTACAGCATAAAAATTGATTCACTATTTTGTTTTCATCAATGAAACGAACAAATCCTAGTACGTGAGCTATACCACTGATATCAGTAGACTCGTCAATTTTCAAAGCAAAGTATAGTTTATTAGTTGTAAGCTTATTAGTGACAGTTTTCTCAATACCATCTGACATGTGTATAATTCTGTTTTTTATTGTGTCGTCTGAATGCGGAATTTTCATAATTTTTTTTTTGCATCATCGCCAAACATAATTGGAACTATTTCTGAACATGCTGGTAAAATCAGACTCTCTGCTATGGTGTGTGGTTTTAACTCTTTTGCAATCAATTCGCCAACTTTATAAGATGCGATTTGTGCTTTATTAGATATTTTTATAATTTTTTTAAATGTTTTTCTTTGATTCATTTGGTTATTCAACAACCTTTCAAAATAATTTTTGTTTTTAGATTGGAGATTGGCATGTTTAGATGAAAAATGCCGTTTTAATTTGGCTGGTGCCATTGCACTATTAGAAAGCTTTTCCCCATAAACCACGCAAAAGGAGAATTTGATAATCATTTTCGTCAACATAAGTGAACCCAAAATTTAAATAATCATTACAATATTGTCTACTGACCTTTTTTATTTTGTTCTCATTATTGAGAATATCATCATTATATCTTGTATATGTACTTGCATTATCAGCGCACAGAATCATATTTTCGTTTTAGAAATTTATTTGTCCATTTTGTTAAAAAATAGTTGTTACAAATGAACTTCTAATTAGATAGATTATTTCATTAATTAAATAAATCTCAAATCGAACTTACACATAAAAAAAATAACAGTAACCTTATTTAGGAAGTTATACACACGTCTTACGTTGATAACCGTAGGCAACGCACTAATACTAATGTAATTTATAACTTTTATCATTGTGGAAAAATAAAATTTTTGATATCTACAACATACGTTGTAGATATAGTTATCTATAGTATAGAGTATAAAGAATTATATATTATAATATACCCAATTTATTTTATTCATATGCTGCTTGTAAAACATTGAATTTAATTCTTTTATTTATCTTCTAAACTTCAAAATTGTTCAGTAAAATCATATTTATTATGTCAGTAGTATATGATAATATTTAATATAAAAACAATGCTTTAATGTTTATTATAAATTTAAACTAACTTTTAGATAACAATTAATAGGTAATTGATTATGTAATATGTATGTATAATTAAAAAGATTTCTTTTAAAAAGTTCTTCTACTGGGAAATGTCTCCAATCCTATATTTTATGTCAATTAATACCTACCTACCTACCTACATAATATTCACTAATTGTTCAAATTATTATTATTTTATTCTTAACAAGTTAACGACCGTGTCATTTTTCAGAATACCTCTTTAATAGGTATGCGAGTTAAAATTAATACTCGCCCAATCTGGTCTATCAGGCTCTAATCAAAATAATGAGTTAGGTCATATAGGCGGATCAAAAAATTTATTATAATATAATTTTTTTATAATAATAAAGTGAAAATAGGTTCTAGAACAAATTTTCTCCAAACAACAATCTCCCTGTTTAATCATAGCTAGACAACATTTCCCGAAAGTTATCAGTTTAACATATAAATCAGTAAAAGTAGAAATATCCATACAAATTATAAAAATAATTGAATTTACAATTATGGTTATTAATCAATAATAAAATTTACATAATTACAAAATATACTTAACCTGTACAATTGTGTATTATTGCGATAATTAAATATTACTATTATAATTGAGTAGGGAGATTTTAATTGATTACTTTTAAATTTATTTTACTCAATCAAAAAATACAAATATTCAAATTATACAATGGACAATGGCGCAACTAGTGAACAAATCTTGGGGGTGCTACTATTATGAATCGCTAATAATGACGTTGGGGGCTCCACCCCCCACACCCCCAAACCAACATTACATATTGCCGATATTTAGATTATACGATCATTATATTTACAATACCACTTTAGGAAAAAAATGTAATTTATTTTATTACTTAAAATATTTTCTTATGTTTTTTTAAAATTTAAAGAGTTAAACATAATCTCTATCGGTATTAGCAAATGTGTTCAAGATTTCGTCTGGAACAATGTCATTAGCTAAGTCTCTCTCAATATTTATTACACTTAAATTAGTAAAGCGCTGCTGTAACATGCTGAAAAAATATAACTGATAGTAAAATCTTAAAAAATAAAATTACATTGGTAAAATTATAGCTGATATTTGAAATTAGAATGACATGGAACTAGAGGGTGCTTAAAACAAGATTGGGGGTGCTTCGGCACCCCCTAGCACCCCCATAGTTGCGTCACTGACAATGGACAATGAAGTGTTTATTATTGAAAATGTATTTCTTAAATAACTTTAATAATATTATTGATAAAAATTTAAAGAAAAATATTTCAAGAGAATTTGGTTTATCCAAGAATAAATGAGGACATTTTGTTTATTTTACTGTTATTACATGTTATTTACATGTAAATTTACTTATTTAACATAATACATCATAGACATACCTTTTAGTAAGTCAAAAATGTATGTATTTTTATTAAATAATAAAAGTACCTTACAACTAATTAAATGGGTAACATAAATTATTATATATGATGTTTCATAAAGTGCACAATTTTTGAAAATGCAAAAATTAGCCAAAATCAAAGCTAAATTCAAAATTTTTATTTCATTACATCCAGAATATATTCCGATTTGAAAAATGAAAAATTATATCTAGAATAACCATCATACGATTGTTAAAATTTGCAATCAATCTGTCACAGATGTCTCTGTAGAATTTGTCAAATATATGTCAAATTTCCCTCTTCAATTTGGCAATTGTTCCAAGGTTTATTCATGTAATCTTGGGACTTCAGAAGGTATGACTTAGCTTAAATTTGGTGGCAAATTCATGGTCGCCATCGTGAATGGAGATCAGACGGGCACTGAATTTCAACGGGTAAATGGAAAAATTAACAGAAACTGTCTTAACAGGATGAATACGTGCAAAGACGATAGGCGTATGCCGGACATAATTTTTTTTTATTGTTAAGACAGAATCTATTCTGAATGTAACGAAATAAAAAATTTTGAATTTAGTTTTGATTTTGATTGATATATTGCATTTACAAAAATTGTGCATTTTATAAAATATTGTATAGTTTGTGAACCTGTAATGAACATTATATAGAATAAAAATACTAAAATGTATTAGGTATATAATTTATATTTGTATGTTATGTATTTATTAAAACTTAATTACCTATGTGTTTGTTTAAATAATCATAAATTATTCTGCGAAATATATCTATATATTACATAAACAATTTTTATTAAATAAATAAATTTCAAATAATAATACAGTAGAACCTCGAATAACCGTCAATCACAGGACCAGAGCCTTGACAGATAATCGAAAAAATAGTTAAGTGAGAAATTGAAAATTTTTTAAACATACATACATAATATATACATATTATTATTATTTTTTTTTAATTATAAAATATGTGGTTATATAATTACTATTACTTAATGGTACATTATTTATTATTTTTTATTTTTATTATATTTAATAAATATTCATACGTTTTTTTAAATATTCAATACACGTGACATGTTGCCATCAGAATTCTGCAGTTTGGAGATATGGCTTTTAATTTTAATGGCATTTTTCTTAATATAATTTACAGTTGATCAGCCAACATCATAAATTGGTGCTATGCTTACTGAAATTTCTCCCCTTCGTAAACGTTTAACAATCTTCAATTTTTGAGACAAATCAAGCACAACACGCTTAGTTTTTCACTCATAATCACTCAAAATATTTACATACATAAACAGAGATGAAACATGTGCACATAAATGAACGAAGGAACTTTTCAATACAAAGACATGGCCGCAATCACAAAAGACTGTTTTTATACAAAAAACAAAAAGCGATAAGATTTTACTATAACGCGCACGTAATTATAAATAAGTATTAATAAGTAAGTGTGGCCCCTGACAGTTAACCGAGAAAGACGGTAAATTGAGGGACGGATAATCGAGGTTCTACTGTATATAATAAATAAGGCCAAAAATAAAATTAAAATATTTAAATTTAACAAATAAATAAACACATTTGTTGTCTCCATCTAATCAACTGAAAATATAGGAAATTTTCATTCAGAATTATTATCATAACTTTGTTATTTCTAATATTGAAGTAAATTTACCTATTACTAAATTAATAGACAAGATCATTGTAGCATAGGTTTTCTTAAATTTTAATTTTAAAGATAAATATATTTTTTTAAATTATTGGCATTTAAATATAATTATATCTCTATACAAAATTAAAATATTGAAAATAAGATGATGCGATGGCTATCCATTTTCTCATTTATAAATTTGATTATAGGTAAATTTACTGCAATATTAAAAATGAGGAAGTTGTGACAAGAATAACAAAAATAAATTTTCTATATTTTTAGTTAGTTAGACAGAGAAAGCAAATATGGGTGTTGTGCCCTCTTAATAACAAACAAGAAATTTGCAACAGCATTAAGAGAATGCGAAGAAAAATCCACCTGTATGGAAGATTTCTCGGAAGGAAGGCGAGGTGACAGACACAATGAAATTGGTGAAAAATAACAAAGCAGCAGGTGCGGACGGTATTCTTCCTGAGTTCATCAAAAATCTGGGTCCAAAAGGAAGAGGTTGGCTCTCAAAACTTTTTTAACACATCAAGAATAGCAATACGCTTCCCAAATTATGGCGCCAAGCTAGTGATCGCAATCCTAAAGCCGGGAAAACCGGGCCATGACCCTAAAAACTACAGGCCAATATCGTTATTGTCGGTTATATATAAACTGTTCGAGAGAGTCCTACTAAAGAGAATCCAGCCACAAATAGAAAAGGCCTTACCCAAAGAGCAAGCTGGCTTTAGACAAGGGAGAAGCTGCTGCGAACAAGTTCTGTCTTTGGTAACACATGTTGAAAATGGCCTTCAGAATCACCTTAAATCAGGTGCGGTGTTTCTGGATTTAACTTCCGCCTATGACACAGTCTGGAAACGAGGACTGCTTCTTACACTGGCACAAATTTTGAAATGTAAAACATCGATACAACTTATTAATAATATGCTTTCGGATAGAAAGTTTAATGTTAGCCTAAATGATAGCGAAAGTAAATATAAGTACCTTCAAAATGGACTTCCGCAAGCATCTGTTCTCTCCCCAATCCTATTCAATGTATACAAAACAGACATAACGGAAACTACAGCGAGGAAATTTATGTACGTCGATGATGTGGGCCTAGTGGCTCAGGCAAAATCATTCGAAGAACTGGAGGAAATACTAAGGAAGGACTTGGGTAAAATTCACACGTACTTTAACTTTACACGCACCTTACACTAAACCCCAATAAGACCGTAGCTACAGCCTTCCATCTATACAATAAAGAAGCCGAAAGGAAGCTCAATCTGTCAATTGAGGGAGTACCCATACCCAGCGAACGTAACCCAAAATATCTCGGCATAAAACTGGACAGGTCTCTAAATTTCAAGCACCACCTGGAAGGAGTAAGGAATAAAATCAAAAATAGAAACAACATCCTTTCAAAATTAGCGGGAACAAGCTGGGGATGTAAGGCCAATGTACTGCACACGTCGGCCATGGCTTTAGTCTACAGCGTCGCCGAGTACTGCGCTCCTGTGTGGGGAAGAAGCACACACTGCAAATCTGTGGACTCGCAGCTCAACCACAAAATGAGAATCATAACAGGGGCCATTAAATCCACTAACACACAATGGCTACCGGTCCTCGCCAACATAGCTCTACCCGATATTCGCCGCTACGCCGCAACTGCCAAGATAGTGCTACGAATCAAAAACTCCCCAGATCTGCCAGTCCACAAGGATGTCTTCCAGACACACGACATAAGACTTAAATCCAGACACCTTATTTGGACAAACTTGGACTTTTCGGAGTCTGTGGAGGAAAAATGGAAGAAGAAATGGGCAGACGATAGAGTACGCAACCAACACCTAATAGAAGATCCTACCCACAGAGTTTCTGGCTTTGATCTTCCGAGGGCAGAATGGACTATACTCAACAGAGTGAGGACAGAGCAGGGTAAATGCAATTACCTCATGCATAAATGGGGTATGGTGGACTCACCAGATTGCGCTTGTGGTCAGGCGCAGACAGTCAGACATGTCGCACAAGAATGTCCACTGTCACGATTTGGAGGAGGCATTGACTGACTTCACGAAGCTGGGGAGGAGGCTGAAGAGTGGCTAAAAAATATAGATCCACAATTATGAACCAATATTTAGACCCTCACTTAATTAATTGTTTAACTAAATGTTTGACTTTGTTTTTAACCCTAATTATTGACTATCCATGTTACCACAATACGATTTCTGTTATTATTTAATGTTGTTTTTTTGTTTATGTTTTTTTTTTTTCTGTTTTATTGATACTGTTTCTAACCTCTTTTCACTATTTTATTATATCTCTATATATGTTATATCCGATTGCCATATGAAATAAAAAAAAAAAAAAACAAACAAGAAATAATATTTGTTTTAATAGGTCAAAAACTCATAAATTCACAATTAAGTTCTTACCACGAGCTTGACTGATAACATCTGCATATAACTGTTCAAACTTAATTTTATTTGTTGCTTGTCCATTCTCTAGTCGTTTGGTAATTGCAGTTTTCACCAATTCATTTACTTTATCAATCCAACCGGTTTCCGTTAGTCGCATACGCATATGATCTTTAATACTGCATAATAAAATAAATCATAAATTAAATATTAAAGCATATGTATATTTTTATTTATAAGGTACTCAGAGGTTCCATATAATACAGTAACTTTTCAATTTTCAACCATGTAATAACAGTATTTGATTAATACTGAAGATATGTAGCTTGATACTAGTATAGTTGTTGAAAATATATGAATATCAATCAAACACGGAGTGTTAACAAGTTTAACTCAAGGGTCCACCAATTTTTGGGCTGATAAAATAATATGGGATCGAAAATATAAAAATACAAAATAAGAGTTAGAAGATTTTAACATTCTTAACAGACAGCTCACGGTATTTAATTTAATACTCATAAGATGGTAGTCTATAGAACTAGTATGTAATAACTAATAGTAATACCGTATATAATCATACAAATATAAAATAAATAATATTAATTGATATGTTCTTGATACAGGCCCGGTGCCGGCTTCTTATTAAGTTACATACTCATAGTATAGGCAATTAAAATGACATATTGTGTTGGTGGTCAATGGCCATATAATTTATATATAATATATTTCATATAGATAATTTTTATTACTAAAATGACCCAACAGGAAAAGTGATAGCCCATTGTAGAATTTACGTGTTATAATCATTTATTTTATTTGAAAAAAAGAAAATGATATACAATATTAATATAATATATAAAATGATATATAAAGTGATTTTAAATATAATATTTCCAGCTGTGGAATACTGAAAAAATAAAAATGAAAATTATGGGTTTTTTTTAAACAATTACAGACGATAGAAAATATATTTTATAAATCTAAATTAAATGTGATATGTAATTATAAGTTCCTTTTAAGTTAAACAGAGAGTTCAAATTAGTCAATTTGATGAACCGTATCGTTTTTCACAATGCGGAATTTTGTGTATACATTTTATACACAAAAAGATGCTCAAGATTTGTAATTTAAAGATTCCTTAAAATATTACTCAATAGTTTAAAAGACTATTTTTAATTTTAAGTTTGTTGAGTTAAATTATTATTAAATATTAAACAAATTATGTTATTAACAAATAAAAATATAAATAACTGTTCCTTTACTCTTTATATATTGTATCAAGGTTGTATAAAATAAAATTTCCTAAGTTTTCATAGTTTGTGCTTATAATATACTTAATAGCCTATAATAAAGATTTGAGTATTCTCTTATTTTATTTCATTTTTTATAAATTTTATTTTAATTTCTGATGATATCAATCATTTTATTTTATATTTATTTAGAAATTATTTAACTGATTAATACATTAAATTAGAAATTTGAATAACAAATGATTAAAAAAAATAAAAATCTGAATATTGAGTTTTACAAGTTTTATACTATACATATTATACAAGTTACCTATAAAATGTTTTAAACGCGTATACTAACAACCCTGGTATAAAATAGTACTGACCGTATTTTTTCTAAATAGACCAAGGCCGAAAATTATGTGTACTATGACATACTCTGTATAGTACAAAAAGCAAAGTATATGGTACGACATTTTAAAATATGTAATAAGTACCTACCTATATTATTTTCTATTTAATTTATGAAAACTTTATTTATGTAGGTGTTTTTCCAGGAGGACCAAATTAATAAATTTGTATCTCAACAGTAAGTCAGATTACAAATTGTAATAACGTTTTTAACAGATCTTAGTAAAATTTGAACTTTCAACATTTTAAATAAAAATTGTGTAACACGTGTTTCTGATTGAAATATTTCTGGTTTTCCAGGAGTTTATCTAATGTATTTAAACTAAAGAGTATTTTAAAGCTCATTACTTTGACCAGAATGGAAATAATATAAAAACAAATCATGAAATTTTGACATAGGTATATTTATATATTATATGAATCAATTAGGTACAATTTTGAATTCAGCAAACAATACAATAATAGTTGGCTTAATAAATTATTATTATTACTATTATTACTTGTATTGTGTTTGTTAAATTTAAAAAAATTAATAGTTTTTTTTTTGCAAATATTGCCAATTTACATCTAATTTATATTTATATATATTTTTTAATGCTTATGGCTTTTTCAGAATATGAAATAATAATAATCTACTTATATACTAATAAATTATAGTAGAACAGTTACAGGTGCTCGTTTATTTTGACATGTGATCTGGTGACAAAAAAAAAAAAAATAAATAAATAAATAAAATAATGAAAATATCCATAATATGATTCCAAAATGTTCTTCAATTCCTTTCAACAGAACAATAGAAATATGAAATACTATATAATTAAAATATCTATCACTGATTATGTAATTTATGGAAATAAATAATTAACAATTTATAGGAAATGTTTAAAAGTCCTATTTTTTAAAATAGAGTACCTACCGAAGAATGTATATAACGTGGTGTAAATGTGCTTTAAATATTTATTATAGAACAATAAATAAAATTGTTTTGTTTTAAAATTTTGCATTAGAAATAACATAGGTAATATAGGTATTTAAAGACTGATATATAGACAAACCATAGCAAGTTATTGTTTGTTACATTCGCACAATAATGTTTCAACTTTTAGTCCACAGTTGTATCGTTATAATAAAGAGTCATTACTATTGACTTTATATATAGTATATAATGTATATGATCAATAATATTAATATTTGGAAATGATATAACAATTAAAAACGTTTTGTAAGATACGATACTAAAATGTAGGGTACCTATGTGAACAACGTCGAGTATAGCGATCGGAACATTTTTATGGAAAGACAGATACCATCTCAAAATGAGAAGGACATCAAAGACAACCTATATCAAAATGTATCCCATAAAATTATTTTGAAAACCTGAGCACACTAAATATTGCATTAACTTACAGTTTATCGTAATCTGTTTTATCTGCAGACATCTCTGCCATTTTCAAAAAATGTTATAACAGTAACCGTGACTTTTCCGTGTACAGACCTGAAAATATTAAAAATTACACATCTTTGTACATTATAAACATTATGTTATATTGATACTCACCAAACACCAATTAAATAGTAAACATGAAAAAAAATCGTGTTTTGTTATTTAGGATGTATTTGATAAGGAACTGTGTTTTCTGTAATCTCGGGAGGTGGTGGACTGTGGAGGTTACAAACATGGAATATAGGTACAATATGCGTGGTGAAATGTCGTTTAGGATTACAGGAAATGGGAGACTTGATGCTAACTTAAACGAATGTTTTAAATAAGAAAAAAAAAACCAAACTATAAGTATAATTTAAATAAAAAAATGTTCTAAACCTCAACATCACGTTTTAATACAATACCTACAATATATTTATGTATAAATATACCATACATAGGTACCTATAATACCTATAACCTATAGGTACAAATACTAGGTATATTATATTTATTTATTAGAATTATTATAACAGTCTTGTAAAAAATACTTTTAAAATTGTATTTAAGATATTTTTTTTTTAAAAAAGTATTTAGAACAAACACAAATACTTGGTATGTATTTAAATACAAATACTTTTGTACATTTGTACGGTTTTAAATATAGTTTTAAAACAGTTGGAGGTATTATTTAATTATATTTTGATAGGTCTTAAAATCTCTCCATCACTCATTTTGAGATTTAAAATTTTTGAAAATTTATTGTTGCAACTATAAATTTTCAATTATTTGATGTAATAGGTAATATGATAAATATTAAAATTATTACAAAAATTAAAATTTTAGTTTTTACAATACTTTGAAAATTAATAATTATTTTTATCAACATTTTATTTATTATAATACCTATAAAATACTTTATTTACT
This sequence comes from Pemphigus obesinymphae, assembly GCA_025469235.1. NCBI lineage: Eukaryota > Metazoa > Arthropoda > Insecta > Hemiptera > Aphididae > Pemphigus > Pemphigus obesinymphae. The sequence continues at coordinate 22,028 of JAIPRL010006490.1, forward strand.
AACTTATATAATACCTATAAGAGTTATAAAAAATACGCGATTAATTAAAAAAATTCTATCTTTAATTCATGGATTACACGTTTTTTTTATTTACAAAAATGGCAAAAAACTTCTAAATTTGGGTTTAACTGTATTGTTAACATAATTATTAGTTTTTCAAATATCGAGAAGTTGCTAATTATATTATAATTGTTACTTTATAGAAAGCGTGTAAAAAAGTTATTAGGTAGGTAGATAAAATATTTATCATCTGATAGTCCTTTGAAGTCCAATAAATATTATAAAAAAATTATTATTTATTTATTTATATTTATTTAAAATATTATTTAGTCAGTATAAATTATTATGTTCAAAATTATGATATGAAATTGTTTAAATTTATATTTGTCTATTTTGGAGTAAGCACTGTTATTTGAAATGCATATCTGGCCAAAAATTATTTAAGATTAAAACGTGTACAAAATAGATTTCTCTCTTATGCTGCTTATATCATTAAAATAGACCATCCACGCCACGATTACTCACTCATTCGATCTAAATTAAACATACCTTTGCTCTCATCACCCCGTTCTGACGCCGACCTTAAGTAAATCTCATTTATTCTTAACGGCTCCTTAGATGTACCTGATATTTTATTTTAACATTAGGCTCCGTGTTCCTTCTTATTATTCTAGAAACTAGACTATTTCCATTATTCCTTTTCATTCTACTTCATTCTCGCATTAGCAATCCTATACACCGAATGCTTCATTCCATAAATAATGAACCCTCATATTTTGTCTTAATTATTTTTAATCGTAAGTTACTTTTATTTGTAATGTACCTATATTTATTGTATATAAGTTATTTCTATCTTATTATAATACTTACAAAATAACCAATTGATGTTATAAAATAAACTAATTTAAAATTAATTTTATATATCAGGATATGGAAGAATGATGGGGTTGCTGATGAATGGTGAGGAAACAACAATTCATAATGGAAACAAATGTATCTACCGATTTCACCGATTTTTTTCTGCATGCCATGGAAATAATCAATAATGTCATCAAAAGGTTTAATGGTTAGTCTTTATCAGTGTATTGATTGTATACATTTAGCAGTAGTTAATTAGTTAGTTAACATACTATTCTATAGTATACGGAGAGTTTAAATTTAATTATAACACTAAATATTTTGGACGGATGACCTAAAATCTGATCCTGGTTTATTTAATTGAATAGAGGATATAGGAATATATGTTTATATTATACATTTATAATTTATTTTTTCTACACATGCGTAGTAAGCAACATTTTTAAGAATGGATCCATCCCTATTTTTGAGATTGTAGTATTCCGGTTTTTAACATTTTAAATAGTGTAAATCCACCCTCAAAATACCTCCACAATTACCTCATGCTTATTATAGGATGTAAATAATTCAGGTTGCGTCAAGTTTTGGATGTGCATAGGGAGAACAATAACCTAATGCAATAGTTGGGTGTGGATATAGCCTATGAGACCTATACTTAAATAATTTGTATGATTAAATTATATTTTTATTTACCCAAATTAAAATACCTAAGAGGTCCAACACCATCCTGTTCAATTTTTTTCAGATAAATTTAACACTTGAAATTTCAAAATTAAATTTTAATTCAAAATGTTGTTATTTAATACAAATTTGTATTAGATATCTATGTTTATTTCTTTCTTTAATAAATGTATTTGAAATTTAATTCTCTATGGTTATATAAAGTTATTTTTACACTAATCCTAAATGATCTCAGTATGTAAATTTTTATTCATTATTTTGGTATAAGTACTTATACCTAAATAATGCCGAACCCATTTTCTTTGAATCTACCCACATTAAAAAACCTAAGGGTCCAACACCGTCCTGTCCAATTTTTTTCAATTAAATTTAAAACTTAAAATTTCAAATTTAAATTTAAATTCAAAATGTAGTTATTTAATACAAATTTGTATTAGAAACCTATGTTCATATCTTTCTTTAATAAATTTAAATGACATTTCTTTCCATATGACCATATAATGTCAGTTCTACCCTAATTATAAATGACTTCCATAGGTAAATATTTATTGATTATTTTGGTATAAGTACCTATATCTAAATAATTTCTAATAAATTTTATTTGTATGTAAACAAATTAAAAAATCCGTGTGGCCCACACATTGAACAGAACAATTTTTTTCAGTTAAATCAGTTAGATTTAAAACTTAAATTTACAAAATTAAATTTTAATTCAAAATGTAGGTATATAATACAAATTTGTGTTAGGTACCTATTTTCATCTTTCTGTAGTAAATTTAATTGAAACTTCATTCTCTATGGCCATATAAATGAATTCCTACACTAATCTTAAATGTCTCCAGTAAGAAAATATTTATTCATTATTCAGGTATAAGTACGTATACCTAAATAATTTAGTATTTATTTTATTTGTATCTACCCAAATTAAATAACTTCGAGGTCCACAACCTTCCTGTTCAAATGTATATGAATTAAATTAAAAACTTAAATTTACAAAATTACATTTTAATCCAAAATTTAGGTATATAATACAAATTTTTATTAGGTACCTATTTTAATTTCATTCTTTGTTAAATTTAATTGAAGTTCCTTTCTATATGGCCATATAAAGTCATTCATACACTAATCCTAAATTATATAATGACCTCAGTAAGGAAATATTTATTCTTTATTTTGGTATAAGTACTTATGCCTAAATAATATTGAATAAATTTTATTTGTATGTAAACAAATTTAAAAATCTGTGTGGTCTACACATTGATCGGGAACATTTTTTTCAGTAAGATTTGAAACTCAAATTTAGAAAATTAAATTTTAACCGAAAATATAGGTATATAATACAAATTTGTATTAGGTACCTATATTAATTTCTTTCTTTAGTAAATGTAATTGAAATTTTATAGAATTATGAATAAATTTTTTTATGAATCTACCCAAATTTAAAAACCTGCAGGGTCCACAATCGTCTTGTCCATTTTTTTTTCAATTAAAATGAATACTTAAGGTTTCAAAATTTAATTTTAATTCAAAATGTATGTACGTAATACAAATTTGTACTCTGTACCTATTTTCATTCCTTACTTTGGTAAATTTAATTAAAATTTCTTTCTCTATGGTCATACAAATTTGAACATTCCTCAAAAACTAGCACAACTCCATATTGATACAATGTTTTATTTGATATAACTACATCTGTAACTACACAATCAGATTTAAAAACTTGTTCACAGAACATGTTGAAAATTACTTGATCAGAAGAACCTTTATAGAAGAAAATTTATGTCTCGTGTTTATGTGGCATAGAAATTAACTATGAATGGATTCCTTGAAGTACTTTGAAAAGGATTAATACGTACATTTGAATTATCTAAAAAAATTATAAAATAACTATGGAAAAAGAGGCTGAATTTGACGTAAACTGTATATTTTCTACTGTTAAGGACCTACTAAGTAGGATAGGAATGAAGTTAATTCCTCAAGGTTTTCATAAATATTACTTTTAAAAAGTAATTTTAATAAATGTAACACGTTATTTGATAACTACTTTTAAAATAAAAATAATTAATATTTTAAAATTTTGTTTAATATGAAATTCATAATAGTTTAATTTATTTATTTCTGTGTTTTATACAGTTTTGAATATTATGATTAGTTAGCCATTTATCTTTAAGTATTAAACTATCAACTATTTTTAGCCACAATCTTCAATATTATTGTCTACTAAATATAATATAACTAATTTTGTTTCATTTTGATTTCCCATTGTTGTATGTGGTTTGGTTTCAAAAATATTAAATCTACATTTTTGTTTTTGTTTTTTTTTTTGTTATTATTATAAACAAATTATTCATCAATAATTATAATGAATATATATATAATATATATATTAATATATAATATAATAAATATAATGTATATTTTACAGACAATATCTTAACACTATAAGACAAAAAAATTAAAAGGTAATTTTAATAGTAATTCATTACTTTTTAAATTTAAAAGTAAAGTAATTTCATAACATGAAAATTTGGGTAACAAAAATGTAAAGATTTCGGCGATACATTCTTAAGTATAAAAACTAAAATTTCTGATAATTTCTTTATTTATGTTCTATTATGAAGGAAAAAATGGGCTGCTTGCAAGGTATATATTATGTAGTATATTGGTATATGTGTGTGTATGAATATATAGTATGTCTATATATTGTATATGTAAATTATATATATGTGTACCTATTATAGGATCAGTTAGAATTTGTACTGCATTTGATACAAAATGTTGAACAATCCTATATGTCTTGCAAAATTAAAATGTCAAAAAATAAACATCATTATAAAATCACCAACTCCCTCACATCAATCAGAATCAATAAAGTCACATATAGCCTATAAGTAATAACTAATAAGTTATAAATATTTATGTTGTTCATGTTCGATACAGGTAAGTATAGGTCATGTAATATACAAAATTTCTATACTTCTGTAGGTAATGTAAAAGGCTTAAAAAACCGAGGGAACCAACTTGGGACTACAAACTTTTTTAAGGGGACCCAGCCTCCTCAGGCTCCTCTCTTGGCTATGTGCCTGCCAATATCTTTCCCCTTATTTATTAGTTTGTCAGTTGTCTGTCTTATACTTTCTTCAGTCTTTCCTATAATTATTATGTCATTCGTACATATGCTGCTAATCGTATCTGACATAATATAATAATATGATATATAGTAACATTTTACAATAAATTGCAAATTACTAAATAACATAAGTAATAAAATGAAACTCAACTTTTGGGCTATTTATAGCAATTTTTAGTTTAAAAGATTTTTTGTCCTAAAAGAGTTTATTTTAGTTACTACCGATAGTAATACTTATGTTATACATAATATATACTATATAGGTTAGGGTGTCCGTTAATTTACAAATATTTTCGGACTAACTTCGTAAGCCCCTAAATTTTTTCCTTTTTATAAAGGAATAATTATCCTGAAATTTGGTGATGATTACTCACCCCCTTCCCTTGCCGC
>JAIPRL010006491.1:0-27083 GCA_025469235.1 Pemphigus obesinymphae
GCACAACTTGATGTGATATATACGGACTTTGAGAAAGCATTTGATAAAGTAAACCATTCTCTTTTAATTTCCAAACTTAAATCATATGGTATTAATGATCCATTTTTAACGTGGCTAAATTCTTATTTAATTAATCGTACTCAAATCGTAAAATATAAAAATTACTTATCTAATTCTCTAAATGTAACATCAGGTGTCCCTCAAGGTGATCATATATCACCACTATTATTCTCTCTATTTATTAATGACATTTCTAAAAATATTAGGGACTCTCAACTGTTTGCTATTAGTAGATAATGCTAAAATTTATAAAAAATTAAATGTTTAAATGATGCTAAACAACTACAAGAAGATTTAGATCAATTATTTATATGGTGCAATAACAATGATATGATATTAAATATTGATAAATGTGAAACTGTTTCATTTTCTCTAAAAAAAAAAACCCATTATTTTTTGACTACTGCATTGATAACTTATATTTGTCCCGTAAAAATATTATTAATGACCCAGGAATTAACTTTGATTCTAAACTTTCATTTAAAAACCATGTTAATCGGTTGAATAAAAAATCCCTTTTAAATTAGGATTAATAAATCGTACGTGTGCAGATTTTAGTGATGTTTCAGCCTTAAAAATTTTATATTATTCTCTTGTTCGGTCTAAATTAAAATAATTAATTTGGCACACAGATAGTATTTTACAAAACCAATGTTTAACATCTATACAAAACAATTTTTCAAGATATTTATGCTATAAATGTGGTATTCAAAGAACTCCTCATTCAGGATATGATGATCTGAATTATCATTTTAAAATAACATCATTAAACAATAGGTTTCTACTACTAGACTTAAAATTTTTATTTAAATTACTTCATAATTATATTAATTGTCCTGAACTTGTTGAACGATTAAAATTTAAAATTAATTCTTTTAATTCCAGAAATAAACCTGTTTTTTATCTTTTAAACGCTACTAATACATACAAAAAATACTCTCCTGCTAATAAACTAATGTCAGCTGGTAATTCTCTACATAACATTGATTTATTTCATACATCAATCAACGAATTATCAGCATCATTGTTTTTATAGAATTGAATAAAATAAATAATATATTTTTTTTCTTCACTTTATTTGTATTCTATATTTATTTATTATCTAAATCTCTTGTCTTTTATTTATTTTTTTTGTTATTGAAATTTAATTATTAATCTTTTTATATTCGTTTTTAAGCTAAATCTTTAAATTATTAAATCTGTTATTTTAAATTTTAAATTTAATTTAGAATATAAAAAATGTACTGTCATATTAAAACATATTAAAACAATTGTAATTGGAAAATTTGTTTCCGTAATAAAGAATAATATTATTATTATTTTATATAAGCCTAAAAAGACCCCTGATAGGTACTGAATACATTATCTAATTATAGTTATGTACCCGTATTAAACCGAGTTACACTAAATATATATTCCACTTTAGAATATACATTAGGTCACGATAAATCATATTTATTCGTACGTTTACTCTTACAATGCAATATAAAACATGAGTAGGAAACCAATATTAATACCTACGGAGTTATGTATAATTACACCAAATTTACAATCATTTTGTTGAATGCAATAATTTTGCATTGCCTTCAAATGCAGTTAACCCTGAGGTTTGCGGGGTTTTTCCATATCAGCCACGTCGACATCTTCTATTAGCTCGTGGCGCTATTCAAGAGGTAGCGCCCACCAGTTTCCGGTCTCCGCACCAGTGGAACAATATGGCGTCCAGGGCGTAGTGCAGCAGCCGGTGACAGATTCTTATGATAGCGCTGCATGCCCAGTCCCGTCCAGAAGCTCAGTCATGTTAGCCGTCTTAGACATCGTCCATCTATCACCACGAGAAGGTGTGACGATGAGAGCACAACCGGTTGGCTGTGTTTTCGCTGGATGCTTTCAAATGCAACCAAGAGTATCTTGTCCAACAAGCTAAGTGCTTTCACCCCTACTGACACCTGACAAGCAAAGTGCACTTTTTTTTATTATGTACAATTTATATTTAGAAATGATATAGCATTATTTCATAATATTATAAGAAGGACAATAATAGTCATTATAATATTAATTACCTATACATACATTATGCATGTATAAATAACTATTGTATATCTATTATTTTTTTGGAAATTCTGTTATTTGTATACCTTTAAGCAATTTAAATGTTTTAAAAATCATTTACATAATATTATTGAAAATATTACAATATATTTATAATAGTAGGTACTTAATTAAAATTAACAACAAATAGGTACATAAAAATATTTCATTAGTAGGAAGTACCTAATTTCTTCAAAATTTTAACAAATGAAAATTACTCATTGTGAATAACTAGTACCTACCTAAATATTATTTATTGTGGGAAATCTAATATATTCTTCAATTTATATTATGGGCAGATTATTGTATAACATATTGGTATTTATGTTTTATTTATATTTTCGGGAAATAAATAATAATTCTTATAATATATAATAATTATGATTATAATATGAATTGTAGCCTGGTTGAGCAGCCTCTTTCTCACACATTCATCATTTGGAATTAGATCCGAATGAGGCCCACACAGTAGATCTTCCACGTCCTTTACACGAGGTGCGTATTTATTCGTAGGCGTTGTTTCTCGCCTGTTTTCATTCTAACATGGACAAATGAAAATGTGTATGTTTCGCCGTGTCTCTGGACTCTGGGCAGTAGACATACTTGGGATCCAGCACTATGCTCCTCCTGAAAAGGTATTTCCGAAAACAATCGTGTCATGCGAATCTTTGTGCCAGGTGATTAATGATTGATATCTGATTTAGGCGTAAAATCTATTTCTGAATATTTTGGAACATTGGAACAGTTTCTTAGTCAGGCTAAGTTAGAAAACTTAGTTTTCCAATAGACTTGCTAGATTTCTATCGGAGATTCACTCACAATCATTGTTACCTCTTTAATGGTTAGCATCTCTATTAGCATTATTTATATATTTCTCCTTTCTAGTGCTAGTAAATCTACAGGTTGTGTTTCTACCAGCAAGATTGACGCCATGTCTGAGACTGAACTATAGCACCTGGTCGCACGTATACAGGTAGGCATTATTCTCTGAGCCTTGTTCAAATACGCCTGTTTCTTTCCATTTTTAATCTGTCCATCGTCCTCACGGAAGCTGCGTATAATAGTTTGCTGTAAACTACGACTAAGGACAGCCGGACTCGGTTCCGATGGGACAGGCCTCCTATATTCGGCATTAGTCCTGATAACGCTCCAGTTGCTTTCTTCGTGCTCAACGCCACCTTAGTCGTGTGCTATCTGAACGTGAATATTTTGCCAAATTCTACACCTATAGTCTACACCTAGAATACCCTTCTATATTCGAGAATCTAGAAAGATATTCAAAATATTAGTAAAACTTATGAATTACAAAAATTCATCACGTATAAATAGTTAGTTATAATAGTATAGTACCTATATATTATGATAATATAAATATATTTTAAAATGAATAATTTTTATATTTATCCAATTATAAAATATTTTATTATAATTATTAATTTCCAAAAATTTGGTTATAATTCATAAGAATTTTAATAAAGATATTGGAAGGTAATATTTGATTTAAACATACGCTTTAATGTTAAATCTCGATTGACTTAAAATAAATAATAATAAGAACTAAACCCAAAATTTTAGCTTTTAAAAATTAACTTAGTTTTATAATTAATGTTTAATTTATATTTGTCACATATAAACACCGGTTTTTTGTTTGTTTATTATTAACATTTAATGTTGAAAATGGTCTATAATAGTTATTTTTCATTCAAGTATTTTCATATTGTTCTAGTTTAGTTAAATACTACGCATGTAATTTTTTCAATAAAAATACCTAAATATATATTTATTTTCATTGAAATCGTACTTATATAAATTATATAAATTTAAAGTTATTGAACCGTTATGGTACTATTTGATTTTAATTTCACTATTATTGGATAAGTTAACAGAATTTAAAGTCAATTGTAATTTTTAATTTTGCGTACTCTTATCAGCTAGATATATGTTAACTGAAATATAACGAGTTGCCAAAAATTATTAATTCACTCAACCTTGAATCATATTACATTTTGTAATCAAGTGATGTAGGTACATTTTATAAAATTCCTAAAGCTATTTTCAATGTTCATAATGATGAAAAATAATAATATATTCTACCTCAGGAATCGTTTAATTTCTTTAATATGCCTATATAAATTCCGTTGGGTTAGTATATTACAAAATATTTAAAGCTCATATATGCATGATGTATAATGTATATAGTACGTATTTATAATATATATAATATATTTCGTATTTAATGAGGTTGTGCATTCAATCTTAATAATAATTTATGTACAGAGGTACTCAGAGTTCCATATAGATAAATCTTAATAATATCGTTTGATGTCTTATAAATATTATGCAAAATAATCATTATACCAAGAAACGAAAACTTTATTGTAAACGCGAAGAATAATTATTATTTTTTTTTTTTCACAATTTATTACAAAAAGTTTTTTAACAGTATATACAATATTGGTACATAATATATATATATATAACTGCATACCTAGTATTCGAATTAAATATAATTTTTTTTTCTTCGAGTTGAATATTTTTACAAACCAAAGTTTCGTTGTAAGACGAATGAGTACCCGAGGGAAATACATTTTGTTTGACATTTATGAAATAGGATTATCGTTAGTAAGGAGAAAATATTTTGATCCTTTTTTTTTCAAAATTAAGAAGTTTTATAACGCGCTTATTAACAGTGGTAATATAATAGTCATAAAAATATAGTCTATTTTTGTTGTGTGTAAAGTTTAAAGTTTCGTATTTAAATATACTACTGAACAAGAATTTCATACTAAAATTATTACTAACTATATTTTTTATAGTTGGTATAATATACTTAGCAAAGAACAATTTGTATAATGAGATCAACGAATACTATGAAACAATTTATTTTGCATCCAAAGACTACCTATTTATTTACCATAATGCCATGTTTATTCCATTGACAATTTTAAATTATTTTTCCATATATTTAAGCATTACAAATTAAATATATTATATAAGTCCATATATTTGAATATTGTGTTTACGGGATTGTCTCGTTTTGCAGAATTTAATTGCATGTCAGAAAACATCTAACGGGATAGTTTTAGTCTTGTTTTTAAAACATGTCCAATTTTACACTCGTTTTTATTAAATTTGAATTACTATTTAAGAATATAAAATAGTGTAAGAAATTAAAAACTATATTTTTTTTTTAGTTCAAAATTAACTACCTATTAGGTATTATAGGTTCTCATAGCAGAAAATGAAGCCCTTAGTTTTCAGTCAGTGCACATTTACTGATGGGTGTCTGTAAGTTCATGAACAGTGCAATTTTATTTTTTTTTGCTGTTGTATTAAAATCATCTATGTGACTGATTTTACAAGTTTTTGAGTGTCTGAGTAATGTTGAGTTCAATGTATGAACCGTGTAAATGTATAAATAGTCCAAAACAATTTGTAGTCGGTTTATACATGAATGATTTATTACAAACCCAGTGCATGGAAATTTAAGTGTTGAACCGTGCGTGTTTATCAGCGCCGATTCAGAGCTAGATTTTAGGGCAGGGGTACGAAAGTTTACACTATTTTATTAAATGTACAAATATATTATGTAAATTACATATTAATTTAAGTTAAGTATCGCAAACTACAATATAAAAAAGGGTTAGTGGAAAATTCTCCTTTGCCCCTCCCCCATATATATTATATAATATATAATACGCATTCGATTGTAATTATTTAAAAAATTAATTAAAAATACAAAAATATTACTAGAGATTTAATAATATTATACTTAAATTATTGCAAATCGTTAAAAAAAAAAGAGTACAGCCAAAAAAGGGTTAGATGTAAAACCAATTATATCTTCCGAAATGAGTTCTAGCTGTGAAATCCACATGCAAGTTAAAATAAGTTGAAATGATAAGTTATTGAATGTAAATTTATATTAGTTGATCAAGGTTATCTTACAAAATATGTATTACTCCATCCACTAAAACATAAACGTAATGAAGAATTGGTGTACGTTTTATTGGACAATTTTACAAATTTCTTGTATGCAATTTTATACAGTGATAACGTTAGGGAATCAATTTACAACTAAAATTTGTAAAATTTGGCTAGAACTCAAAATAGTCCGTGGCAAAGCTCGTTACTCGCAAAATCATGAGTCACTCAAACGAGTTAAACAGGACATTGAAAAAATCCTTGTTACTTGGTTGTAGGATAACAGTACCAAAAAAAATGGATTGAGGGTATAAAATTTGTTAAATTTATGAAAAATCGTACGTTATATCTGGGAATAAAATTTTCACCATATGAAGCGATGTTTAATATGTAATCTAAAAAACATATTACTACTAAATAGTATAATATGTAAATTTAACACTGACGAAGATCTCGTGACAGCCTGAATTATATTTTCACTACCGTGAAGAATGACGAAATCGAAAATACTTACGGTATACTACAATAATTAAATTAATTTTAATAACTTTATTTAACTTTAATTTTTAACATAAACATAACTTGAATTTGCGATAGTAAATAATAGCAATAATAATTTGGTACCTACATAAGTACTAATAATATAATTTACTTTAATTTTAATTCTTATATTACCTATATCAATAAAATATTTTCAATTTATAATAATAATAATTTTCAATCGCAATATAATTTAAGGTAACATAATAACAATTTATGTACTTTTGATATTGTTAAGCGTTAAATGACAAATATTACGGTATAATACTTCATAATTTACATTGTCCAATATACCTTTGGCATTGTATACAATTCGTGAACTATCTACATTGTCCGTAACATATATATATATATATATAAATTATACCTATATAATATATTAGGTATATTATATTTGAAACTATTTTATTCAGATTTTAGTGTTTTTGTGGAAGATCGCGTATTGACCTATATTTTTTTGAACTGTTTTTAATAATCCCGCTAACCATTTTTCTCAATTTTTACGTTTTAGGTAAAAATTGTTTATGTGTACTTACTTAACACCTACCCATTTACGTCGAGTAAAAACTTTTAAAATTCTGATATATTAACTTATAATGGTAAATTATAACATAGTATAAACCACAAACAAATTTTGATAATATATATATTATGCATAAAATACAATGTATATTTCGCATGCGGAGTAGGTACATATAAATTAAATCGTACTTTAAATGATCACATAATAGGTATTTACTATTGTTCAATAAATAAATGATAATATACTCCAAAAATAATAATTGATAACTATTAAATATTACGTATCCTTACAGGCATATAAATACATAATTATTGAAAGCGATCAAATATAGGGTGAACTATTACGGATCATTAACATTTAAATTTCAATACGTATTCATTTTTAAAACTAAATATTACAGCTTACTTTAAATATACTTATAATAAAATATTACATTTTTGGGAAAAAAATACTACTATTTTATTACTATCGATTGCATTGTTAATATAATTCATTATATTTCTGATAAAACAATATCATATTTAAAATATTCTAATATACCTAATCTATTATATTTTTGTTTTATAACTATAAAAAGGTTATTCTAATAATTGAACGTATACTTAGAGTAATATACGCCTAAAATTTTATTACATTTGTAGATATTAAAACTTAAAATTCATCTTATTATGCATTAAATATCTCAATTTTTATAATAGCTATAAATAGCCCAAAATTGAGAAAACCTTTTTAAATTTATTTTTATGACTTTTTCAACTCTCCAGTTTACTAAATTACAAAGAAATCAGGGTAATCGATTTCCACAAATAATAAACATTGTATCTATTACCTATTTTAATGTAATTTTAACTTTAGAATAAATTCAAAATACGTAATAATGGGGGTAAATTTGGAATGGAATGATATTCTTTTCAAATCGCTAGGTACTTGATACTTTTATCAAAAAAAAAATAAAGATTGTTGAAGACATTGTATTTATATATTTGCTATATTCTGATAACATGGACAATAAAAATGCAGCAACATAATTTTTAATTCGATTTTATTGATTCATTTAGCTCATTATAAATTGAATTGTTTATATTATTGTGTTTATAACAACTATAGTGAGGTCGTATTAAATGTTTTTATTAGTTATCACTTATAATTATAAAAATTATAAGCCGACTATAATTAAATTAATTACAATGAATTAAATTATATTATTTAGAAACCTTATATATAAAATATGTAATTAATAAATAGTGATAGATAAAATTTAAACATAAAATTTTAATATCAAGATTTTAGTAAAAAATGAAACAATTTTTATAACTTTTATTTCTGTCTTTATAAATGTAGTTAATATAAAATTGTTTATTTAGGTTATTTCTAATTTTGAATTCAGTGTATAGTGTTTTCTATCTAAGTTATGCTACATTTATGCAGAAATATTTAAATAAAAATTACATTTGACAATGTTTTGTTATAATTTTAAATGTTAATTAAATTCTTAATGCAATTACAGTATTGTAATTTGTAAATAGAATATGGTTAAACTGCAGTCCACTAGAGCGATTTGTTATATTATTAAAATGCAACAAGTTCTACAAACAAATTCATAAAAATAAAAAATAAATATAATACGAGTATATCATCTTAGTACTTAAAGTTTGTATATAAAGCTCGTTTAAATCATCGAGTATAATATAATTTACATCAAAATAATATGTACCTATAATTAAGTTTTAGTATTATTATTATTATTATTATCATCATACCATTATTTATAGGGTGATTTTTTCAACATGAGCAAGTCTATATTTTGGGAAGAATATTATGATAGTTTTTTATAAAGTTATTTATATACACGATTCAATATTTGTCCATATTTCTAAAACTGTTATTCCCCTCCCTTATTTCATAAAATTAACTCAACTTCTGATTTTCAAATTTTCAAATCGCAACTTATAATATAAATTACAAATTCTTGAAAAATATATTTTTATTAAAACGTCCATGCATTAATATTTTATTCCGATGAATATCACTCGAGTAATAAGCATTTAATTTAAAGACGTGGTGAAATTGATAAGTACTGTAGTAGGTAAGTCATTATCAACACTAATTACGTGTTATGACGGCACTTCTTAACTCCACCGCGTCTTAAATTTAAATGATTATACTCGGGTAATATTCATGGGAATTAAAAAATTAAAACGTAAAAACTTGTGTAAAAATATATTAGTTAATAACTGATAATTTAAATTTTAGATTGCCATATAAAAATTAAAAGTTGATATAGTTTTAACAAATAAAGGAGGGGATAAAAATTAAAAAATATGATAAAATATACAATGATGTATATAAATAATTTTCTGAAAAAAAAAATGTTACAAAGGTTATTTAAACTTTCTGAGATATAACCTGGCTCGTGATAAAAAAATCACCTATGCATCATATATAAGGTATATAATAAAATTTAAATGATAATGGACAATTTAAATATATTCTTAAACAATTTTTATTATTTAAATTTTCTTCCACCTAAACATTTCTTTAATTTTAATGGCAATTTAAATTTTGGAGTTCCTACAACATATATCAATGTTATGAGGTTGACTTCTATCGAGTATAATTCCGTCTTGTTGTGTTAATATATCAATAAAATATCATATTCAGTTGATAATAATCAGAGCTTCCGGTAATATACCGATTAGAATCTCTACAAAATTAAAAGTGCAATTGAAATCAAAACTGAAACCGAAAAAAAAGTATAATGGTATTAAAAATTAAAATCTAAATCTTAACTAAAAAAAAATAATTTTCTAAAATTAAATAATTTCTTTCTAAAAAGTAGCTGCATACTGATTGAGTCTATATGGCTATTTTCTGTAGTTATTTATGAAGTCTAAAAACGTTGTTGTACTTTATAGGTCATAAGTACTATTATTATTTATAGTTATATACAATGTAGGATATTATACGTATACCGTTTAAATTAAATTTCGACTCTTTCTTGTGGTACGCGGCCACTGGTCAGTGCCACCGGTTTTTATTACCATTTTTTAAATGACACCGATGCTCAGAAAAAAAATGTTATTGTTTATTTTTTAAATAAAAATGTTTTAAATATATATATATATATATATAAAATAAATGTTATATAAATATAAAGTGTAAAATATGTATGTTTAGTCAAAATTGAAACCAAAATTTTTAGACCGTTATTTTACACCAAAATTAAAACTGGAAACATTGAAAAACTGATAATCGAAGTCAAAATCTAAACCGAAATAATTGTTTTCGGTTTTAAGTTGACAATATTATAACTATAATATATAGTGAACACACATATGACGTGCTATGCTTCCGGCATCAAATGGGAGGAAATTCCTATCAGTTGTTGATTATTTTTGAATACTACCTATACGAAGAATATAATATAGGTACTAACCGTTCTAATGCGTTATCTCGGTGGACTTATTGCGGCCGAATAATCCAAGCCCGGTAATCACCAATCGATATAATACTTGTAACTAGTATAAATAGAACACACTTTGAAGTGGCCAGAGAGAAGGGTTGTAGTAACGAGATGGTGGGCGATATATACGTCGTGTCTCTCATTAAGACGTTCAGACGAAACGTTATCCAATAAATCACGTCATATCCGAATTCGAAGGGATGGATGCAAAGGAGAAAATTTTCCATAAAACATATTCGTCGACCGGAGTGTGTGGTCAACGGTCCCTGCAGCATGTTTGCGTGTGCATTCGAAAGGATACCCACGGAATAAACTTGCGGTGGGATGCGTCCACCCTGGGTGGTTTGGGCTATAAATCACTTTTCGCCACCGACTGTTGACCAGACTAACCTTATATATCCGTCGCGTGTATAATAAATAAGCGCCGAAGACTGTTTTTGCGCACATCTCTCCACATAATTTCCGTACACAATATACGTAAATACCGGGTGTGCAATGAAATCGAAGGACTATGAAAGTCAATTGTTAATGTTTTTTTTAAAGAATCCTTGTGTTATATAATATACATTGTCTAAAAATCAATATTATTAATAACGATTACCATGAGAGTGATAATGTTTCTTCCAAAAATATGAATAAAAGTAATTGATAATGATGGGGGTGCAGCTGTAGGATGCGTATTTCACCGGATTGAATGAATGGTTGACAACAAGTGGATAAAGATGAATGTGTAGGAAAGAAGAATATTAAAAATATATGTATATAGATATATCATACTGAAGTACCAAAAGTGCATTATTTTTTTTTTTTTTTTTTTTAGGGATTTTTTGAAGTAACCTTCAAAAAATACCCTGTTTACCTGTTAACCCTGTTTCTTCTAATCTTGAGTGAATTCTACGAAGAATTTATAGTGGAATTCTACAAATAATTTTTTTCTTTAATTCTAAGTTTTCGAAGTTAATCATATCCTTGAATCACTTTCAAATAAAAAATCGCGTGCTCACTTATTAGTTTGTTGGCCAAGAATATTGTTCTTATTGGCATTAAATGATTGGGAAATAACTGTTGTTAAGCGTTTATCGGTATTTTGGGCGTATGTAAAGCTGGATTAAAAATATTCGATTATAAAAACACTCCTTGACGAGCAAGATAAGTATATAGGATTAAAATTGACATAATACTTATTTGTCATCTTATTTAAAAAATTATGTGAATATTTATTTTCTCATTTTCATTCAGTAATGTTGATATTAAACATTTAAAATGTAAGTGAACTTTTATGAACATTTAATAAACATTATGATAAGAGTGCTAGAGTTTTGAGGATTCTCCTCGGAACAGTGACGGTTAATAACTATTGGAATGTATTTAAGAGAATGTTTTTATTTCTGTCATTTAAAATTCAGGTGCATTTATATAGTTTAATAAATAATGGTTTTTTTTATTTTAGATTCAAAGTGAAGCGAGGAATATATAGGTTTTACGATGGTTTTTTTTTTTTATGTCTCTACCCAAAAATTCTGTAAGAAAAAGTGATCCGAAAATATGCACTATTATCTGGTAGCAAATTACATATTGTTGGTACCTTAAAAAGGTCATTTTTCGATTTTTTTAAAAAATTTTTCAATAAACGTGTAAGGAGAAACTATGAAAAATTAGCATAAAATTCTTAATAACTCCAAAAATATTGATGCTAATGGCATGAAATTTTCACCACAAACGTATATACGTAATTATAAAAAATTTTAAATGTTTACCATTTTTAGGCCAATTTAGCAATATACAAATTTATGATATTTAATTCATAATACTCTTAATTTTAAGTCTTAAAATCAGAAAATTTAATACAATATTAACATTACATCATTATAGCTACACATAAACAAAATTTAAAATCGGTAGGTATAATATTCTTAATATCCATTTCATTTTTTGCCAACATATGTTTTATTTTAGTATAAAATATGTTATAATTTCAGTAAAATAGATAATTAAATTTGAAATTTTCACCTAAAATATATGAAGTACATTATGAAGACAAACATTTTTGAAAATGTTTACCTATTTTTGGGACACTAATAGTAATTTTCAATTTTAATACATTTAATTCATAATAGGTATAACTTTTCTACTTTACAGGAAAATTCGATTTTCTTTTTCTTAATAAATATATAATTTTGATCAACAAAGTAATGGTAAAGTCAGAATTTTTCGATCATAATTGGTTTTAAAGTTATATCAAATTGAAATTTAGCGATTTTTCTATGTTCCTTTAGTATCTTCGTTTTTCTTAATATCTCAACATTCGAACGTGATCTAATGGCAGCTAAAGGGGTTGTCTTACGTGGGGTCCTCGTTTCATTTCCCGATACTTCTAAATATCTCATTGCACTTTTTTAAACTTTTTTTGTTCTATATATTATATGTAAAATCTATAGTAATTGTCAAGTATATCCACCGAAGCTTCGTTCAGAATCAATTTTTTTAGAAAGAAATGATAAATCATTTCTTTCAAATTCAATATATCCGTTTATCCTACCCAAAGTGTAAAATACGCACACCCCCTACTGACTGGCTTATATTATTTATACACTTTCTGTTACACCTTGTTTAGTGTATATACACTACATTATCTCTATTATAACACACATACCTATCCGTCGACCCTGCCATTTTCGGTTAACCGAACCGTAATTTAGCGGGCAATATCTCACCCTTGACCCTTTTCTTCCTTGCACACATTTAAGTGTAGATTCTATTCCTCTTGTAGTCTTTGCCGATCATGATCCTTGTCAATGTTTAAAGATACATAGCTACTGTTAAATCAAGTTGGCCTACTTTGGTTTCAGCTCAGTTATCGATTAGTAGATATATACGTGAGAATCTACTGGTGTATGTACTTCTATTGTAGGTACTTGTATATACACAATTCGATTTGAAAATTGTAAATCATTGTAGAAACAATATTAACTTAGCCTAAATCATTTACCTTCAGAACAATAAAAATTCAGAATCAAGAGGCAGCTAACTAGCAATTATTACCATCACAACACTTTTCGAAAATGCTCCTCTCCCTTGGAATTTAATAGAGACTCCATGGAATCTATCCTCTTAGATATATTATACTCGTATATACCTATGGTATGATGATCATAAAAAATATAAAATTACATTACATTTTCATTATTAATATATAATATGATTATGTCATTATTTTAATGAAATACTGCATATCTACAACAGTATTTCTTTCAAAGAACTCGAAAAATAGGTGTTTTGATGTTTAGATGTTTTGGACAGAAATTCAGTTAATGTATAAATAAATAAATATATATATAAAGAAAGAGAGAGAGAGAGAGAGAGAGAGAGAGAGATGGGTAAGAATATTATTAGCATATTTTTTATTTTTACCCATTTCAAAATGAGAAGTTAAAATAATTGTGTCAATTAATAATCCTTTGACAT
The DNA here is from genome assembly GCA_025469235.1 of Pemphigus obesinymphae. Taxonomy (NCBI): domain Eukaryota; kingdom Metazoa; phylum Arthropoda; class Insecta; order Hemiptera; family Aphididae; genus Pemphigus; species Pemphigus obesinymphae. The sequence continues at coordinate 14,067 of JAIPRL010006491.1, forward strand.
GTTGCTTTAGAATTTCGTTTCATTGTTATAATATAAATAAAGAAGTCATGGTAAAATATTTTGATTTTGTTTGAAAGTTTTTGCTTATTGCTCATAGTGCGCACAGTATAAATTATGTACATTAATTTATAACTCGTATTACAATATAATATAACAGTGTTCGTTGGGCGAGTGACTTTTTGGAAATTACTGTAATTAGTAAAATTGTTTTTGATTCATCAATAAAATTTAATAATAATTTTTGGAATTATAATTATAGTATAAAAAGTTTACATCATGTTATTAAACATTCTTTTGAAATTGAGTGTCGTAATAATTACAATAATATAATGATTATTATTATTATTATTATTATTACTATAATGACGTATTCATTATTGATATATAATACTAAAATAATAATATATATATATATATATATATATATATATATATAGACGGGATAAGTCTAGGAAAAAATATTTACAGTAAATTTTTTGGAGAAAATGTAAAAATGTCATTGTTCAATAGAAAAAAAAATTAAATTAGAATTGTATTTACTTTATTGAAGTTTATTCAAACAATGTCAATAAATTCTCAAATTCCCTAGGTTTTTAACATAATAAAATCCAATAAAAATTAAAAATGGTTGAATTCATTATAATGCCCAACATTTTTTTTATTGAAATTTTTTTTTTTTTAAATACTTGCTTACTTACATATTTAAATTCCGCCGTATCCGCTATAGTTGTTATATATATTATGTGTAAAGTTATAAAATTAATATTGCCTTAAAAATGTTTTTTATTCAATTTTATTATATTATGTACTCATATTTCATGGTGTATAGTATACAAGATTATGACATAAATAAATATATAAAAAAATGTCATTGTCAAAATTATTGCAACAAATTCCAATAACCATTTATCCTTCCTCAATTTGCACGATATTTCGTACTTAATTTAAAATTATCACCATACCGTTCACCTGTTATATTATTCATCTTTTATTTATAATTAATTGTTGTAATCAATTTTGTACTTAATAAATCCATGAATGAATTTTGAATTTTTTAATAATTTATTGTAAATTCCATTATAATTACTTTAATGAAAAATATATAGGTAGATGTGATAATTTATTATATTTAAATTTTTTCTAGATCGTATGTCAACATATTTTTAGTAGATTACTATAATCGAGATAATAAGAACATTATACATAATGTATTATAATATTCTGTGACTCAGTTACAGACTTGGGCTTAATTTGATACGGACTCTATGCTCTATTAAATATATCCGATATAATTGTTGCAAAGCTATATATAATACTTTTCGGTTTCATAAATCGAGTATCAGCTGAATTCAAACCAGTCACTCGATTTAAGGTCCTTTTTTGTTCTTTAGTTCAGAACCTTGCCCTGTCCTTTGGAATTCTCTACTATATAAATATAATACATGGTGATATGGATATACATGGATATAAACATGGTGGAAAGAGTCCAAAGAAAATTCCTGCGTCATGCTTCACATAAACTTCATACACCTTATCCCCCTTATGTCTATTCTTTTGTACAACGTATTATTTCTTTAAAAAGTCTTGCTGATCGATCGCAGACATTCCGTTTGATATTAGCCGAATGTCTGTGATCGATTCTAATTAACCTTTTCTTCTCTAGGATTGATTGTCCCGAATTATTATCCCCTGTATATTTCAATGTCCCTTGCCATCGTACTCGTTCCTTTGTCTCCTTCCATATACCATTCTCTTCATCAAATTATTTTCTTAACTCTCCTTTATTCGTCTTATACGGATTGCAAATACTGACCCATCTTTTTATCATTCATATTAGCCTGTGCAGTTTATATTAATTATTAATTGTACACTTATTATTCTATTAATATACTTTATAATGTTATTATTAATATTTGTTGTTTGTCTTAATTAATATATTTCACCTATTGTATTAAACTCTTTGCGTAATGTCAATTAAAACAAAAAATGCAATATGATGTTTATATGGATTTAATAATACCATGAAACATATTTTATATTTTACTTATTATTTAAAAAAATACCTATGATCAATAAATAAAAGTATAATAATAAGCACCTATATTATAATATATTGTCAAACAAATAAATATTGATTTAATTTTTTTAGCAAAGATGGTTAATCATATTATTTACGTTGTATTAATTGTAAAAATATTGAAAACAAATTATTATTGGGTATATATACAGCCGTACCGTGTACTCAACTAAGACAAATTAAATTCAATATCTCTCAAGTGAAAAAATATTTTCAATAGTCACACTGTGGTGTATTAATTAAATATTTTTATAATTTTTTGATATTCAAAATAAATCTTTAAATCATTGTTTTTACGAAATTAAGTAGTGAACTTATTCAAATATGATTAGAAAATTCAACTGCTTAATATTTAAATTAATTTTTTTTTTCTTTATTACTGAAATATTTATATATATATATATCTGTGTGGAGAAACTGAGGATTTTAAGGTCAGAATGGGTCTACATCAGGTTTCAGCCTTGAATCCTTAAGAGTCCTTACCTATTTTACCTGGTTATGAATTAATTAACAAAGGATATACAGGGTAAGGTACCATGGTGCATGCTGTTCACAGATGATATAGTGCTGATATGAGAGTCATTAGAAAGTAAATGGTAAACTTGAAGAGTGGAGAGAATCTCTTGAAAGGAAAAGACTAAGGATTATTAGAGATAAGACAAAATATATAGAGTATGATTTTGATGAAAGGGAACACATAGGTAATAGATAAAGGCAAGAAATAAAGTTAAGTGGGGATTTAGTGGGAGAAGGCCGAGTATTTAGGGTACATTGTACAGAAAGGTAAGGGTTTCGAAGAGGATATGAAACACAGGATTAAGTGTTGATGAATAAAGTGGAGAAACGCGTCAGGTGTTTGTGTGACAAAAGCATTCCTATTAGGTATAAAGGTAAATGATATAAGACCGTGTTTAAATTTGCAATATATATGGAACAGAATGTTGAGCAGTAGCTAGGAAGATAGAATAGAGATTAAGTGTAGCAGAGATGAGAGGGTTAAGGTAGATGAGTAGAGTGACTGGAGATGTAAAAAAATAAATAAGAAATGAGTATAAAGAAGGTATATTTTGATAAAATGATGGAGAATAGATTAAGATGGCTTGGACATATATTATAGAGGGAAAAGACGAAAGAAGTAATATTAGTAAAGGAAATGCACGTTGATGAAAAATGAGGGACTGGGAGAGGAAGACTGAAAATAAAATGGGAGGACGTGATGGTAAGTGATGTAGGGTGGAAGGTGAGAGTAAATAAAGAATATGCGAGATTGAGTTAAGTAGTAAAAAATAATTTAATTATGTTATTTTCTAGTTCTGAATATTATGAAATTTATCTTTTATTTTTTTTTTAAACAATTAATACTGTATAACAATATTTAGGTACCTAAATAGCAATAATATATAAAAATTCATTAAATATAAATTAATTTAATTACGTTATTATAAATTTTTTGTTTAGATAATACTTTTAAATAAATTACGTGTACAAAAATTACAATAATTTTTTTTTCTCAAGTTATGAATTAGCAATAACCTTTATTTACATTTTTGTTCATTATCTATAATTAAAATGCATACTTATAAGAGATAACTAATTTAAATATCAAATACATATTTTAAATTGTAAATAAAAATAAATGTACTCTTTAGAATAAAAAATAATATTTTATTTATGCAGCACCTACTCGTTTTTTTTTTTATATAATTTTAATATTTGTATTTTTTTTTTTTTATTAACATTATTTCCTCTTCTAAATGTTTAAAGCAAAAATTGAAACAGGTGCATATTTGTTATTGTGAAATGGCAACAACATATCTAAAGGTAACAATCAAGGTTTAACCTAAATATGTTTGTCAACAGTTCTTCATAATTATTACTATTGTTTTAAAAATAATAAATTCTAACTTCAAATTTACATAATAAATAATACAAATTTATAATAAATATTATCTTTTTATAATGTACTTATAGGTATATTACAATTTAAATTATATTACATTAAAAACTAAAAAAAAATATAAATTTTTATTTCAGTATTAGTTATTTAAAACTATTGCCAACTCTATCCATCCTTCTCTAAACAGCATCTTATGTAAAGAACAACATGACTTTCGTCCAGGCACTGAAGGATTATTATTATTTGTAACCTAATTCTCACTTTCTATACGAGTATATTCAATTATTTCAGACTACATAGTAAAGTTGACGTTATCTACACCGACTTCTCTAAAACTTTTGATAGAGTTGACCATCGGCTACTTATTCAAACTCTTGATTGTCTTGATATCGATGAACCACTTATATATTGATTCCACTTTTACTTAACTGATACTTTTTTTATCTGCTCTCCATTTCATCTCAAACACTTTTTCCTCTTTCTCTGATGTACTACATGGTGCAGTCCTACTGACCACTTTTGCCAACGTCTTGTTAAATAAAGTGACTCTCTTGGCATCCCTCTAAATATTACTACATGTTCTTTCATGTCCTTCTTCCATCGTAGTTTTTCTATTGATTTTCCCTATTCCATATGCAGCGTGCTTTCATATCGTGCTATTGACTTAATACGTGATTTAGGGATTATATTCACTGATAACCTCAATTCAAATAAACAGATTCAGACAATTACCTTTAGAGCTCTCAAAATATTTGGATTTATTCCTCGCATCACTCAAGAATTTCGTCTAATGTCTATTTTTAAAGCTCTTTATTATTCACTTGTTCGACGCACACTGGAATATTTTCATGTCTTTTGGGACCAATCAAATGACTTGTGTTAGTGCAGTAGTGGAAAATATCTAAAGAAAATTTCTACTCCTTGCTATTTTCCATCTTTTTATTACATATCCTCCACATGATAATTTTCTTATTCTACAAGTTCTCAAACTCACTAGTCTTATTAACCGCAGATATGTCGCTAATCTTTCCTTTCTCTTAAACCTTCTCAATAAAGTTAACTCTCAGGAACTTATCTACTTTTTAAACTTTAAAATCCTACTGCATACACTCGTTTAACAGTTACTTTTCCTTATTCACTCTTCCTCTTATTTCATACTTGATTCATCACCTATTATCCGTCTTATGCGAGCAGCCCATCTAATCCTTTAGGTCTTGATTTTAATGCTTCATTAAGATTTAATTCTATATTAAATTGCTTCTGTTTTTATTTTAATATTTCATTTAAATTTAATTGCTCTTTATAAATATATATATATATTTTTTTTATAATGTTTGAAATATTGAAATATTTGTACTATTTTATATTTTTTGCTATTCCTATTTTAATAATAATAAGTATTAAATAAATAATATTCAAAATATTCAAATATTGAATTTAAAATACTAATACATTTTAAATTAAACATAATAAAGTATGTATTAAATATGTATTAATGTGTAACTCATATTACAATTAAATAATCTTTTATTTCATTACTTATATGCAAGCACAGATTTTCAGGATGGTAGACTACTAAATTTATTTAAATATGCTCCAATAATTAAGAATAAATGTTCTTAAATGCACACTTAAAATACTCTATTTGAAGAACTATTAAATTTTTAATGTTAATGAATACTTCTGAACATAATACATTTTCTTATCTTAATGTAATATGTGTATTAAGATAAATTAAATTAACATGGATTTTCACACACAATTTTCCCTATATCATATGATAATTGTAAAACTATGTATTTTTAAAAATTTTCTTTAGGATTTTCAACATTTTGTTAATAAGTTATATACTATATTATTATTACATATCTTTCTATGCCAATAAATTACCTATCCCTGGAAAATGAACTAAAATACATATATTTCTTACGACATTAAAATTTTGAAATGTATACTGTCAAAACATTAATTTTATACTTACTTTTTGAAAAATATAAGTTTTCTCCCCAGATATTTTTGTATAGGTTTTTATATGGTATATATTTATATGCATTATCAATGGCGTGGAAAGTAAATGCCATTATTTTTATAAAGAAAATATTCATTTTGATAAACGTTTTTGTTTCCAGCGGACGTCGTCAATAATTTGACGGATTGTCGTCCGAAATCTGTTTTCCATCCAGTCCATTTGTTTAGCTTGTGAAACTCATGTATCTTTTACGGTCCATTGTGTCGCCATGCCGTCTAATAATGCATTTTGGTTAACGAGATTAACAGTAGTAGTAACCCTTCCCTCTCTCTGACCATAATTTAGGCGTTAGATTGCAATCGATATTACGTTGAGCATTTTAAATGTATATCTAACTATTTATATAATATGATTATATATATATTCTATATCAAATCCATAACCTGTGCACACTTTGGAAAAGGAGAACTAAAATATACTTTTTTCTAGAATATTATGATATATGAACTATTAAAATACCGTATAATCAAATTATTTTTTGAGAAATACACATGTTGGTCTGTTCTAATTTTTTAAATAAATAAATATGTATTCATATATGGATATAAAATACTATTATTGAAATAAAATATTTATGGAAACAATTAGTTTAATATGTATATATATATATATATATATATATATTTGATAAGGATAAGTTAGGCAATTTTGTTTTTTCTATATTACATGAACAAAATACAATTTAATTTGTCGTTATATTTTATTTATTAATATGATGTAAAAGTAGTTTTACATTTAAATAAGTTTTAAATTTTTTAGATAATACATTTTTATATACAGGTAGGTATCTAAATGTCTTAGAAAAATCCTAAAGAAACACTATACATTTAACAAAGAAATTCATATTATTTTCGTGGACTTTAAACATACATACGACAGTGTTATTAGAGAAGAACTATGGAATTCCCTAAGACGGTTTGGAATTCCTCAAAAATATATTAATTTATTAAGAATGTGTAACAATAAAATGGTTTGCAAAGTATGAATTTCAAAGGAGGTGACTCAACCGTTCAAAGTAACGTCAGGCGACAAGGTGATACATTGTCACCTGGATTATTTAACTTAGTATTAGAATGTGTAACGGAAATAATGGAAGAAAAAAGAATCATGGAATTGAATAGAAGCCCTATACTCGCTTTCGCAGATGATATAGCGGTCTTAGGACATACACAAAAAGAAGTGATTAACACTACCAAGAAATTAATACGAGCTGAGGAGAAGATGGGATTAATCATCAGTGAGGAAAAGACTAAATACATGAGAGTCTCTAGAGAGAAAAATATTCTAGGAGGTATTATAAATAATAATAATAACAATAATAATATTAAAGATGGTCAACACACATTTGAATGTATGGATAGCTTCAAATATCTTGGGACACTAATTAACAATAAAAACAACACGCACCAAGAGATACAACAAAGAATCAATAACGCCAATCAGGCTTATTTCTCAATAGTAAGTCTATTTAAATCAAAACTACTCTCTAGAGATTCTAAAATAAGATTGCACATTGCATAGATAAGACCCATATTAACCTATGGGTGTTAGGCATGGGCTACGATTAAAGAGGACGACAAGAAACTTATAACGTTTGAAAGAAAAGTGTTAAGAAGAATATATGGTCCATATTACAATACTTCTACACAACAATACGAAATTAGGGATAACGAAGACTTAAGGAATCTATTCAAACATCCTAACGTTGTTGCCTTTGTTAAAAGTAAGCGGATACAGTAGCTTGGACATGTCTGGAGAGCAGGAGGAAGCGAATTGAAGGGAACACTATACAAGAAATTAAAAAGAAAAAGACCACGAGGAAGGCCAAGGCAAATATGGCTGGATACAGTACTGAAGGATCTACGAATCATAGATGATACGATACGAGTGGAGGATGCAGGAGACAGGGAACGATGAAGAGGCATGTGGCAGGCAGTGTTGTCCCTTAACGGGTCGTAAGCTGAGGAAGAAAGAAAGAAAGGTATCTAAATATTCAGGATTTTTATTAAAATACCAACTTAACATAAATAATTCTACATTTTTTGATCATTTATTTTTGATAATAGGTGAGTTATTAATAATTAAAAAGATTTTCATAACTGTATCAACAAATATATTATAATTTTAACTAATATTTAATGAAATTACTGTACTCTTGTCGAATGTTTCTCAAGGAAAAATAGTTTCTTTATTTTGTTCATACTTTATTAGTTTACAACGAGTTTGAAATGTATGAACATTAAATTCATGGTGAAATTATTTATATTAACGTTTTAAACTCTAATTATTTAAATTAATTATATTAATAATTATCAATCAAACAGTAATTTATGATGCATTTAATGTACCTAAACAAAATTTAGAATTTTTCTAATGTTATCTGATATTTTTAATAATATATTAATATATTTTAATAAAATAGTATATAATTTAATAATGTAAATGGTTTTTTAAAAAATCTAGTAATATTTATTTGTATACCGAAAACGTTCATTTTATCTGTAGCGTATATCTACCGTTCAACTTTTACGAAAATTATAAAAAAAAATTTTAAAGTTAAAAGATGTAAGTTTGAAACATAAACTGAATGGTTTTTGAGAGAGAGAAGCCAGAAAAATTATTTTGGGATCTAAATTTATTTTTAGAATGACGTATAGTCGCAATTTTTTTACCAAAGCATCACTGGGTTTATTATGTGATGAGAGTACTATAGTATTAGTTGTATACTCGTAGTATATATATATATTATATACGAGTATATAATATATAAATGTTTTTAAATTGGATGTAAATGGCAAATAAAATATAACGAACTACTCGTATATATTTTGTATATTTATATAGAGTATTCTTTTTTTTTTTTCAAAAATAATAAGCAACAATAACATATTGCAGTCTGATTTACCACGTAAATCCACTGATGTCATTTATTCTGAGAGACTATTTGTGTTCGATAATAATTTGTTTTTCTTTATTCCACATCAAAGTCGCTCTCTGTACATATCTTTTGTTTTTTTCTTTTCCTCGTGACATTTAAACAGGAAGTCGAGAAACTAGAAAACAAGAATTTGGTGAACCAAAACATTTTAGTGAACACCCTGCGTTTGTTATATTTTAACAAACGGATAAAATTAATTTAAAAAGCTGATAGTTTTCATGTTTGTTTTTTTCTGCCGATCGACCGAAGTGTCTGTTTTATTTTTCTTTGACTTGTATCAAAGCTTTTCTTTCGGTATTTTATAGAAAAGTATTATTTTTCTACGAATAAATCCAAAAAAAAAAAAAAACTTTAATAAGTATAAATTATAATTTGTATACATGTAGATATATAATATACTATATTATATAATAAGTTATAATAGAAATGTGAAATTAGTGGTTTTTCTAATAATATTACTATTATTTGTATTATTAAATTAATTTAATTTTAATTAATCATATTTCTATATATGCATTATTATATAATGTTAAAATTTAAATTGTACTACTCTAATTAATAACTATCGTCACATAATACTTTATATTTTACTTCCAGTAATATCGTTGTGCAGCAGATCATCTCCTCTTTTCCTTGTTGGGGCCATAAGGCAATTAGCATTTTATGTATATGACTTAAGACATGCCCCTTTTAAATACCACCTACTGTACGACCGTTAATGAATTACACTGCGCGCTACCGACACAAACCAGTCGTCGTTGTTCGTTGACAAAACGATTTCTGCGCACGTCGTACTCTGAAGTTTTGTACATTTGATTTTATGTTGCGTTAGCTGTCGCCGTTACCGTTACCGTCCCGGGCCCTGACCATCGTCTATCACCGTCAATATGACCACTTATCCGCATTGTCACTGATATGTACTATACATTTTACTCGTATATTATCCCGCTTTGTTGGACAGCTCACTTTGTGCCCCACTCATTATAATCCATGCAGCCAACAAAAATGTAGTATTATTTAATGTAGGTACCTATACCATTTACCTATAACATTATCAAATTTTGACCTAAAATTCCACGTTTTATGTTCAGAAATAAAGGATTTTAATTTTATGAAATTTTTGAACATTCAAATGTATAATAGTATATTATAGGAACGTCACTAGTCAATACATTTGTAAATTTACAATTTTATTTTCATACTTAAGTTTTAATTGAATATGGTTTATTATATTTGTAGGTAGTAATAACCGGTGTTTTCGTGTGTTTTACGATTTAATATTCTTAGTTGTTTTCTTATACCTACTATATATTATAATATACACTTAATTTGCAAAATATTGCTTTGCATACGACCATTTTCATGTATAGTGAGCTTCGATCATTCTTCTTTCTCGGTATACCTCAACATTTAATAGCTGGTATATACTATATATTGGTATCCACCACCACCGCATCTTAATTGAACTAATTAAATTCCTGAGAATCCTTCTGTGCACTTTCCTTTTATGCTACTCCTTTCATTATTCATCGCATAAAAGGATATGTGTAGTCACCCGATGTTGCAATACACTAGTCAATTTCGCCTTAAAGCATCCGAGAAAACTTTGTATCTTTGAAACGCATCTCTCCCACGTGTACGATCTCACAACAATATATTAATTATTATTATATTATTACATTATTTGTCGTATAAAATATATAACACTTAAATGGAAAATTGGGATTTCGACTAAATGTAAGAAGTATTCCGATAAATAATATTTGTGCTATTCACCTTAAATGTATTTTATTACTGTTGTAACAGTGGTTCATTATATAATTTATAGATTTTTATTAATAGATTTATTTGAGGAAACATTAATATTGACTAAATCAATAAATCTTATACATTTCATTGAAATTAAATTTTATTGTGAATATATTCAAATTTTGCAAGTTATTGAGTTTTATTCATAAATATTTGTTGAAAGTTTTTCCAGTTTAATTTAAAATATTATGAGTTAATTACTGTTTTTGATGTTCTCTAAGCTATGCAAATGATCAGTTAAGCTTCGAATACATTTAATTAACAATATTTGGAATTTTGTAAATATATAAATTAAATTATTTATTTATTTATTGTAGGTATATAAATAAACTTTTAAAACTGATATATTTTGGAGTAAAAATTTAGTGGGTACTTGATGATGTAAAACATTATATATCATAAATAAATTACACAACTGACAAAAGAGTCCTAGATTCAATCGTATGCCTTTGTATTTCAAGCATTCGTTTAAAATAAAAATCCAGACAGTAGGTAATATATGCTTATGGCTCGTTAGATAGGATAGTAAATGGTAAATATTTAAAAACAATGATATATCATTTATTTCAAAAAAGTTCTGAGTGGAGCACGAAGTAATAAATAGTCAATAATTAATTTTTAAAACAATACAAACATTTCAATTATTTTGATACATTTTTAAAAATTACGATGAAATGTTATAACAAAATAAAAATGTCAAAAAACATAAAATTGCTAAAATACAATTTTTTTTAATAATTTTAGAGAATTTTTGAACATAATTAGTGTAATATATGTTTAACCTTGTTTTGAATTTCCAAATCTTTAAACCTAAAATTACCTTTTAAGAGCTTCAAACATTTAAATCAATAATTTCTTCCGAAATTTAAAAAAAATGAATATGAGAATATTATCAATGTCAATAAAGTCCTATATTTCATATTCAGTGTCAATAAAAAGATTTTTGAACATATTATTTTTGGATTTACAAATAAAAAAAAAATTGATTTTTATACAATCGTTTTTATACCGTTTTATGCCATTTTTCGGAATTTTTAGGATTCTTATAATTATAAGATATATTACCTATATCCCCTTGGTGTCCGTCTAGTACATATTTACGATTGTTGATTTATTTACTAGGGAGACGTGGTTTTTTATATTTAGATTTTTATTTGAAATACGTTTAGAAACCGGAAATATACACACTCGCAGAATTAGTTGTCCTTACTTGTTTCTTTAGGTGTTTTTAACAAATTCAAAAATCTAAAAACGACCTCTTCCATGCATTATTTATTTTATATTATTTTATTTTTATTTATTATTATTATTATTATTATTATTAATATTATGATTATTATTATTATTTTATTTTTAATTGTTTAAATTTTTTTTTGCTCCTAAAAAATGAGTGTATATATAACAATTGGATCAAATTTTCTGAGTAAAGAGTTATTTGCAAAAAAATAAAATCAGAAAAAAATTATAAACTAATATTATTATTAAGTACTACTAGTTCCTTTGATTCCACGCTGACACCTTCAGTGATTGTTGTGGATTCTTCCTGTGGAGAGGGTTAATAATACCTCCACGGTTTCTTCATGCCTGTCGTAGAAGTCGACTATTTGAGGTTGTATCAGGTCGACAGCCGGCATAAAACTTGTCAAAAAGGTATGAGGAGTCTTAAAACGAATATATGCGAGTTTTCCCATCTCGGATGTTTGCGGGGAAAACAAAATTGCGTACTTGGGTGTGGAGAAAGCCTAAGTGACCAAGTGACCAGTAAGAGCTTGACAGCGGCTGCGGTAGCCGTTCCATCAGTTATATGTGCAGGTCTATCCAACAACCTTGATGTCGATGGTGTAGGGAAAGCACCAAAATGTTTTGGGTTATATTCGTGCTTGAGTACGCAGGATAGGTTCAAAGTGAGAGTTGGTACGTGGAATGTAGAAAAATTGACAGGTAGGAGTAAGGAGTTAACAGAAGTTTTGAAGAGGAGGAATGTGAATATTTGTTGTGTGCAAGAAACAAAGTGGAAAGGGGAGAAAGCAAGGGAAATTGGTGAGGGATATAAAATCATATATTCAGGAAGGATTAGTACAAGGACTGGTGTAGGAGTGATATCAGATGAAGAAATGAATGGACAAGTGGTAGGGTTATTTTAGTGAGAGTAATATTAGAGGATAAGGTATTAAATATAGTAAGTGTGTATGCTCCACAAGTGGGATGTGAGGAAAGTCAGAAAGAGGAGTTCTGGCAAGAGATGGATGAAGTAATGCAAGGAGTAC
>JAIPRL010006492.1:0-27076 GCA_025469235.1 Pemphigus obesinymphae
TTAATTATGTATATTTGCATAAAAATGTATTAAGTAGGTGCCTCTTAAACATAATTTTAAGTCTAAGTAAAAAAGGATTCCACATTTTTCCATTTCTTTTTATCGTTTTTCGACAAATTAGTTTCAATTTTTTTTTCCTAGGTTCGATATTCTAACTGAACTATTTTGTGTTTAGTTCGGTTCGAATATTTCCAATTTTGAGTTCGATTTTCGAACCGAACCGAACACTCCGGGTTCGGTTCGAAAATCGAACAGTTCGTAACATCACTAGTAGGTACCTACGTAAAATAGTACAAACTGTTCGTGGTTTTCACTTTTTACAGTGTCCGTCAACCATAGTAGGTATAGGTACTAAGGTAGGTACAATACAAGATACGGACTCGTCACAGGGTATTATATAAAGCATAATTTAATTAAATAAAATAGGTAGGTAGAAAATTTAATTCGGGACGGAATCTACGTGTAAAAAATCACTATATATCGCCGGCCCTGCCCATATAGGTATGTTTGCGACTAAGTGGTCGAGTACGGAGTAGATAGGTAGGTATAAATTATAAATATCTATATTTTACGTGAAAACTAAATTTGAAAATGATCTAATCATTTATCATTAGATACGTGAAATCAAAGGTTGGTTTTATAATTTATTGGAGACAGAATCAAAACTACCCGGAAAATTGTATTAGTACCTATTACATTTATTTCTAAATATTTTTAATCATCCATTTTTATAAACAACACATATGTACTCCTTCGTAGGTACTATATAAACACTTATCCATTCACGGTACTTACCCATCCACGACCCACACCAATAAAAATGTACCTTTATATGAGACATTCAAAAATTTTTAGGCCTCATTAAATTGAAAGGGACACTTTTTTAAATTTTAATATAGAATATAATATTTTAGTATATGAAGTAAAATAATTATGATTTTAATTTAATCGCATATTACCACAAAACTTGACAAATATAATGGTATATATTATAATTTCAATACATTTTACCATAGGCTTAACTTAGGACTTTTTGTTTGGAGGGAGGCAAAAAAAATTTTTTTACTGACCTCCCAAAAAATTCTGACTATGCACAACGTAAAAAATACCTACACTTAGTTTTGTATTATCTCTATAATCATAATATATATAGGTATATAACATATAATATCTTGAAATTATTTAATTCTATATAAACATAAAATGTGTGTATAGTGTATAGCAAAAATAAATAGGCAACGATTAAATTGGGAGGTAGGTAGGTATACCTATATAAAATAAGCAACTTCAAAGACTACGAACATTTTATAAAAAAAAATCAATAAAAATAAAAACGTATTAGTCAATTATAGATTCTGAGTGGAAAGATGAATCTAAATATAACTGTACTTACCTATACCCAAAATTAATGTTATAATAATGAAAAATGAATGCCAGACCAGAAGCGTATTTAGGAATTTTCAATATCCAAGTCTACGGCGGAATCACGGACTAAGATAGTACCTACTATCAGTACTATCTTAGTCCGTGGACGGAATTTATATGTAGGTATTATAGGTTTTCAAAATTTTACTCACAGGGATCAAATCCCGTCTATCCACCCCTAGTTGTTTTTTTATTTTTTACTTAGGACGGCCCTGAATAAAATGTTATCAATTATCATATTTGTTGTTTATTGTTATTGTTATGTTACATAATATTGTTTTATAAATTTTCAATACCACAGAATGAATTATTAAAGTTAAAAAAAAAACAACGAATAGCAGCTCTCTGTGTGGCTATGACGCCAGGTTAGAGAACCAAGGGCGATTTTAGGGGGGTGGGGGTGTTAAAATTAAACGCCCCATTATTGGAAGTTCAAAACTTGGTAAATAAAAAAAAAACGGGTCATCAATTTTCTAAACTTCACCACCCAACTCCCTGTGCGTCTGTGTGAGACTAATATAATATTGATGTCTCGATTGACATGATAATATGTGGAAATATGTACCTATATAAATAATATTACCAACATCTGATCATCGATCAGAATTGTTTTTGAATTAAATATTTCAAACAACAACTAGTACGCCCTAACCATATAGATATAAACATATGAATATAGATTATAGTATCTGCCACTGATAACGAAATAATATAACAATATATATTTTATTTTCCTCACGCATAATTAATTATTTTTCAAAAGTTACATGTGTTCAAATAATGTTTATTAAGTTCAAATTCAGTTTCAGTTTTAAACAAAATTAGCTCTAGGTTCTTCGTTTAATAAATTCGATAATTTGTGACAGAAAGTTAATGTAACCTCATAGATAGTCTTTGAACTAACTAATGAACAACTTTTGTATAGATGATCTGATGATAACTTAATCTTTTTAAAATTATACGTAGAGATATGTCTGAAATGTTAAGCCACAGAATGTCGAAAGCTTTGGGCTCAAGCATAGAGTATTAGGTACCGTTGATATGTATATTTATATCAATGGTAATACTCTATGGACTCTACTGATCAACATTAATACATATTTAATGCAAATACGAGATGTTCTATGTTGTCAATCATATGATTACTAAAACACTGAATATAATCAAGAATACAGCTCTACAAATTACAATGCTAGTTATCAAAATAACTAAAATAACTTATAAGTTATTATAATTTAAAAACCATCCGTTATCAGTGGCGGACACTATATTATTATTATTATTTTATATGAAAATATATATGTATTTCTAACAACTAGATACAATAATGCATAATTTATATAACATAAATATGTGGTCAATCAATAATGTCAATTATCAAAAAAAAAAATTTTATTTTCTTTAGACAGTCATAAATTTAACATTGTATATAATTATTCATGCTTATATTTTTATAATTCATGAGTTTTCCAAAAATAGGTAGGTATTATATTTTCATTTATTAATTTTACATAAATATCTAAAATTAATTTATAAACTTATAATCAGAGTATCAATATTATCTTACAATAATAAATATTTTAACTACTGCTGATTAGAAACAAAAACATTTTGAAAACTATGTAGGTATACTTATACTTTTAAAAACACATGGTATTAAGTTATTTGAAAATAATCATTCTTAAAACTATTAAAAATATTCATATTTCATCTTATTTCTATAATATTGTAGTTTTATAACAATTAAATATTAATGATTTTAGAACACAATTATTTTAAAAATAGCACTTAATTTGCTAATAAAAATAAATATATTGTAAATAAAAAAGAAAAAGCTATACAAATAAAGATATTTTATTATTTTTCAACAGAATTTATAATTTTAATTGAGTACATAGAAATGTTTTATTAATTACAAGTTTAAAAAAAAAAGAGAGTAGGAATATAATAATAATCACAGTATCAAAACATAAATATAATTCATAAACTTGAATATTTTTACATAGCGTCAAAATGAAATTTATGTGCTTCCATGCGTTTTTCAATGCGATCTTCTTGCCGTTCTTTGAAATAGAGTACTCCAATTATAGCTAAAATAAGTAGACAAGTTCCTGCAAGTGCAGCAGCACTCTGTAATATTAAACGGCTAGGTGTGACAAATAATTTAGCACTCCATATACTTGGATCATTTATTGGAGTTGGAATTACAACCATTTGAGAATTTGGGATAATTTGCGTCCAAGAACGAGTTTCATTTAATACCGAAACAGTAAGTTCATCTACAAAGTTAGGAGTACGGCCAAGTCCAAATATGGTATAGGGCAAATAAAGAGAATAGTATGCAGACTGAGGTAATTGTGTAGCTATGCCCTGACGTGGATCACCATCTTGAGTTGTAGTCAAATAACTCACTTTTGGTCCAGGCAAGTTAGTACCAAATGTACGAGATTTTTTTCCTAAGCTACTGGGTAAAGATACATATTTGCTATTTGTCAAACCAGTAACAACCATAACCTATGAAAAATAAAAAATGACAATTCAAATATTAATGATTTAAAGTCTATAGTTAACTTACTTTCAAAAAATTTGCATCATAGTCCAAACTGTTTTTAAAAGCTGACATATTATACTCTCCATTACTTCCACTAACCAACAATACATCTAATATACCATTTTGAAAGAAATCATAAAATGCCCCCATAACATAGTTATTGTTACTATTCATTGAGTGGAGTAAATCCCAACGAATAATAAAAGTTCTATCAAATCCTTCACAACCTGTTAAGCAAGCAACATTTTCCATCAATATAACTTTTGTTTTCTTTGAATTGCCCCCAAGGCACAATGTGGCTAATAAATCTGGGTAGCCATCCATATTGAAATCACCCGGTCGTACTGTGATTGTTTCTAAGTATGGCACATTAGGCATTGGTGGTACGAATCCCCAAACACTGTTACCATTATGGAAATTTATGCCTAAATTATACCAGCGTGTTGAATCATAAAAATATATAGTGCTGTTGGTACATTTCTTATCAAAACAAACTGGTACTATATGATCCATGCGCCCTTTAAGTTGTAAATCCATAAATGCAGTTTGACCAACATTTTCAACATTTAAACTTTCAGGAAATGAGATGGTCTGATTAAAAATAAATGAATCAACTTTAGAATCTGAGAGCCAGACTTCATATCCATTATTAGTTGTTAAATATAAATCAGGTGCAACATCTAAAACATACAAATAAATAATAAATGTAAATTAGATATGAGTGTTTGATTTAGATAAAATACAAGACTACATTATGTAAGTATTTTAATTTGACCAAACTGATTGCTATTAGGCAATACCTATTAAAAAATAAAATGGAACAAATCTAGTTTAGATACCCCACGAATTATGAACTTTTTAAAATGACAGTGTTGTTAGAATTTCTTACAAATACTTTTTTTTCAAAAATATAGCAATATGAAGTTTTTTACACTTAATTTTTGTATAAAAAAGTTGTTTCTTCAATCTTTAAAATCAAATTAAAAAAAATTATTTTTTTTTTTCAGATATATATAAACTGGGCAGGGTCACTGGCCCACTCAAACTTTAATTCGAAAATAGTTAATTGGTTGATAACAAAAGGTTGAATTTGGACAGAATTTTAAAATAATTGCATTATCAGTGGGTATTAAAAAAAAAAAAAAAAAAAAAAAAATTGCGGGTTAGCTAAAATTGATTTATACCAATAAAATAAACTTGAAAAGAAAGAAATAGAATAAATTAAAGTTTATCTAAAAGACATAAAATATAGAGAAAATAATACAAGAGTATTGAATAAACTATAAGAATGATTGATGAAATATTTCCCAATAGGTACGCCCAATCTGTAATACTCTAAAATTAAAATACCTATGTAACATTTAAATTAATTTAATTATATAAATTATTTCACAACTAACCTCCACCCAAGTCGACAAATCCATGCGATTGAGGAATTCTTATTACAGAGTCCATTGGCACAGATTTATCAGCTTCCATTGGCACTTCTGTAAAGTTCCCAGTTGAATTAAATAGCCAAAATGTTCTTTGAAATGTACCATTTTCCAATTTTTTTACACCGAATAAATCCACAATCATATTATTATCATAATTAATAACCAAAGGCTGATCAAAAATAGTAAAAAGTGGTTTATCTTCATCTGGGCAATTTAAAGCACTTAAGTTTCCCCACAGTATATGTACATCTAAATCATTATTCTGAGGTTCACTAGAAAACCATTTAGTCGACCAAGTCTTTCCTGTTATGTTTTTTACAGTAACTAATAGATCCATAAGAGCATCACCATTGAAATCACCAGGTACTACTGATGTAATTTGGTGTTCATTAAATGTACATTGTGTACGTACACCAGGCTTTAAAAAAGGCTCAGCATTGGAACCAAATATAATTTCAACTGACCGTCCTTGGTTTTTAAGTATAAACATATCAGTGAGTTCGTCAGAATCAAAATCACCAAATGCAGCAGGCTGACCTTGAACATTATTTCCAAATACAGGATATGTGATGTCAATGGAGACACACATATGACTTAAAGTCACCAAAAAAAATATCTGAAAAACATCAAATTATAAATAAATAATCAAAATAATTTTACAAACATAATCTATATTTTTATTCATGTTATCTACTAATAATTTATGATCTAACTACCTATTTTATAAAAAAAGCTTAATATTTATAAATTAACTGTGAATTGTCATATATTAGTACACAATGATTAATTAATAATAAACTATGGTTATTAATTGTTATAGTATTATGTATAATACAGATCTCAAAAATCTCTGCCGATTTGAAATATAAATTAAATTGTATTTCTTGAATATCACATCCATAATCTTCTATGTGCCAAACCCTTGTCATATCTATTGCATAGGTTTATGTACACATAGACAATATTATTTTATATTAAACATAATTCTCTTACTTTTGAGTCATACAGGCAAAGGAATATTATGTATTTAAATGAATACAAACATTTTAATTTTAGTAAACTAATATTTACAATTATTTAATAATAACATTAGAATTCATAATTATTTTATGTGTGTAAAATTTTAATGTATAATATATATTATAATACTTACATTAGAAGTCGATACCATGATGGTATGTCGAAATTTGAAGTCACAATAATTTTTCTAAATTCTTTAGACGATGAGTTATATTAATGTCATAACAATTTTCCATCAATCATTTACATACCTTTACCTACATATTATTATTTATTTCAATTATTGAAATGTTTAAATAAATAACTCTAAGTATTAAACATTATATTAAGACAGCAGTTACCTAAATATTTTTATTTACAAAATTATACAAGTTTTAACTAATATTTGTTCAAGAATTACTCACATCTCACAAGGCACAGTAACTACCTAATAACCCATAGTATATTAGTTATTACGAATATTTTAGTCAAACATTAAAAATTGTTGTGGTCGATCAATAATCACCACGGACTAAAATAATCACATTTTAGTTCTTATCATATTTAACAGTGCCAACAACAATTTTCTCTGGTGTTCTGTTTTAGAATTTTAATTTCATATCTGTATTCTGTACCACATTTTATTGATGACATAATAATATTATATTAAATCGTGATGGGTACCAGCAGCAGGCTGGTAACTAGCTGCTAGTTGTGACTTTCTGATCACACTTTTATCAAAAATTAATAATTATCCTAAGAAAAAATAATAAATAATGAGAACTTAAACTAAGACTGAGCGTAGAGTTTTTTTCTATAAGTATTAAATATATTTACAGAAAAAAACATCTAAAATGTATGATTAAAAAACTTTAATTTTAAAAATTCTAAAAAATATTTGTAGTAAAAACTATGTTTGTTCATAATAAATATTCTCGTCAAGCTTATTTTGTTTAAATTTTTTAATTTACTTATTAATATATATATATATAATGAGTACTTGTGACTATACAATTTTATATTATATATCCGAAATCACAATATTATACACTTTTATTTTGGGTGTACATATTTTCAAGATGTCATCTTCAGTATGTAACAAAAACTAATTTACGGTTAGTTTTTGGTACGCGCTGAAGATGACAACTTAGTTGTTGAAATACGTATATTCAAAATAAAAGTGTATAATATTTGAATTTACAATAACTAGAAGAGGAGTTGTACTTAGAAATCGAGAACGTATTTTGATGACGTTAAAACACATGCCTTATGCTATAACTTTTATATTCTGTGCCTACTGTCTAAATAAATTACTTACTAAAATTGTAGAACAATCAACAAACAAATTCAAATATTATAAACAAAATAGGTGAATGATAGCCATAACAAATACTATATAGTATAACTAGTCATATACTCATATATAATCACAGATATATATTATATATATCTGTGCATATAATAATAAAGTATTTGAAGAATTAATCAGATAACATAAAAATCAGAATGTATTTTTGATATTAGAAAAACAAATTATATGAGAGTTGAATAAATGTACATTGTACGCTTTTTGTGAAAAAAAAAGATAGGCTTATCTGAGTAATATAGTGTTAAAATATTGCAAACACTAAAAATACTTTTTATTGATACTATAATTGTAGGTACATTTATGGTTTTTTGCAGAATTAAAAGAAAAGAATTAATTATATCGTTTGCATTCACATTCCAATTGATAGAAATACTATTACCACTTTTACAAAACAGTAGGTATACTAAAATTTTTTGATTATTTTGGGTATATCTAATAGCAAGAAATATGGCATATCAGTATAGTTTATTGGGTTTGTGTATAAAGGTATAAATAATTTAGAGGATGCTACACACCCATTTTAGTAATATTAAAATATGTTCACGCTCTATGACTTAACTTCTCTCTTAGTAGCAGGAGAATCAAAATGTATACAAAATATGAAAGATGAGAATATTTACTATGCCATAGCGTGGAGTTTTTTTAGTTAAGATTTTTTATTTTATTTTAAACTTTTACAATTTTAAATCATGGATTTTAGGTTTCCAAAAAACATATTGAAAAAAACTCTACGCCGAAGCACAGTAAATATTCATCTTTCATATTTTATATTAATATTGACTCTGCGATTATACAGAGAAAAGTTGGTTATAAAGTGTGAATGTGATTTTTAACAAATATTGTGATAACACAACAATAAAAAAGGGTACTTCAATATGACATTTTTAAATTACTTTTAAAATAGAATTAAATTGTTGGATTTTCATTTTTCTTAAAATTTCATAAAAACCCATAATAGCATCCTCTTAAATATGATTCTTTAAAAGATCAACACATTTTAATATATTTTATAAGTATATATAATGTATAATTTGGAATCTGAATTTTATTCAGTAATTTTATGATAAATATTTAACAATTTTAACTGTCTTTAAAAGCTTTATATGAATAATATAATTTTTTTACATAATTTACATAATATTATTACAGTTTTATTTGAATTATTATTTATACATTCACGTTAATATTATTATTTTCATTTATAATACATTTTATAATTACTTATTTAAAATAATATTAAAAATTTAAGTGTATACATAAGTTTAATAAAGCTAGAGAATATAAATAATGAAATAATTCTAACAAAATATAAATATAAATATTACAATGAATATTTTAATTTTGTTAAACAAATTTAAGTTTGTTTTATTTTTAATTTAGACGGGTGTAGTTTTTTCATAAGCAGCTAATAACAAACGAGAAGAACCAACTGATGTATAACTTTCACCACTTGAACGCTGGCTTACTGTACTCATCGGAGTACCAGGCAATGATACTCTCTCCTAAAAGAAAAAATATTAATAATTGTTTAGAATAATTTAAATATATTTTAAACAATTAAATTTCAAAAACACACAATAATAAAACTTACTTGAGAGATTGCCAGTTGAGGTTTTTCATTTTGATGCGTAACCAACATTCGTGCAGCACATTCACCATAACACTCGGCATCTTCTGCACCATGATTTAGTATAACATTAATTTCTTTTTCTAAAATATAAAACAATAGTAGTATATTATTATTAATTTGTGAACAAATAAATGAGGTCTTACTTTCAACAACAGGTTGGGGATGCTCAACTTTTTTTTCAATACTTTTCTCAGAATCCAATAATGGAGACATTTTTTCTGCTTCACTATCTTCATCCTGAGTCTAAATATAATTAAATATATAATTTAACATATAACTTAAATATAATATATTCATCAGTTACAAATTTATTATTAATGAACAAAATGTACCTATATATTTAATATTTATATAATTCAAAATATTAAAAGGATGTCATACCAATGATTTTCAGTACTAAAAACATGTTAATGAAAAACAAACAAAATTATCTCTTAAAATAATTTTAGAATTAAAATATCTATTTTAAAATGTATAGAAAACAACATTTTTAAGAATAATTTAACCATGTTTTGTAAAATATTAATTAGCAAAAAAGTTACAGCGATTTAAAAGTAAGAAAAAAAAATTATTTCTGTACATTCATTCAACATTGTGTTATATAAAAATAGAAGGGTAAAAAGCTTATGCAATTACATCTGAAATGTTGTTCTTTAAAAATTTTATAATAGATGTTTATACTCTAAAACTGTTTTTTGTTTGCTTTTTGTAAACTAATAATAAAGATATTAGGTATTTAAATATAGATTACTTTTAAAATTTATTTGAGTGTGTTTTAATTGTTAAAATTTCATTGTTCATAAAAATTGTAAAAAATATTAATGGAGGGTATCTTCTTAATGCAATGCCACTTACACCTATATTTACAATTAAAAATATAGGACATATTTATATTTGGCATTTTGACTATAGTTTTATCGTTTCTAATATTAGAAGTAATATTTCTAATATTACCAAATTTATAGATGAGAACATTATCTATGACCGACCATAGTTTTTTTTATTCTAAATTTTAATTATAAAGAGAATTACACAAGAGTATACATTTCAAATATTGTCATTTAAAAATAATTATCTTTCAAATAATATTAATAATATCTAAACAGATAGAGGCAGCAAATGCAGGTATTGTATACTCAAATTATAGTACTTATCCAGTATATCAACTACTCTTTGACACTGTAACTACCATATTATGTATATTGTATATATATTATTTCAATTATCAAGATAGGAATGGAAGATTATAAATGTTATAACTTCTCTTAGCACAGAACAATAACAAATATTGTGAATGTGTTTCATATTTATAAGTAGAGTTTGGATGTTGAAGATCTATAAAACATAAAAAAAAGTAAAATAACCCTAAAAAATCCTAAAAAAGGCCCAAAAAATTATGAAAAAAGCACTGAATTTTTTTTGTCAATATAGTGAAATCTGTCTATAACGTATCAAAAGTGTTGGTTATAGACAGGTTATATTGAAATTTATTATAAAAAAGCTAAAAAAAATTACAAAATTTCAACTCACTTATCTACTATTTCTCGGCCATTTGTGTTTTTTTAATACCAAATTTTTCAATGAGTTTACGAGTAGATAAACCTCTAATTAAAATAATTAAATAATTTCCACTCTTTCCTTTAAATTAAACGACTTCCATAGTAAAGAAGGCGCAAAAAAAAAAAAAAAAAACAGAATTGTGTTTGCATAAGTTAACGAGCAGACACTAAATAGATACACACGTAAATATATATATACGGCATATACGTTATGATATTCATTTCTTGTTAAAATAATATATATTTTATGTACAAATTACTACGTAACTAATGTTTACAAATTATTTTTATTTTGTTTTTAATATGTACAAATTTAAACTTTATTGTCCATTATCAAGAAAAAAAATACTGTCCGCGTCCGTTATAGACACATTGAAATATTCATCTTTTTGACAGGGCATCATTTTGTCCGTTGAAAAAGGTGTTCATTATATACAGGTGTCTGTTAAGCCAGGTTTCACTACTGTACATATCATTAAAAACTAAGAATTAATTAAGTTTTTCTATTTTTTTTTCTCTAAATTTTGTGTTTTTCCCTACTTTTATGCTGTTGAACATTGTACTTTTTGTCTTAGACCACTTTTACATATTTTGCAAAACAACAATCATAAATTAAACATTATAAAATGAAACTGAAGATCCATTCCCTCAGATAGTATGATATAAAAATAATTATTAACATTTCAAATACATTGACATATACTTAATACATTTTATAAAACAAAATATTAATACCGAAAAAACTACAAAAAAGTAATTTAAAAATAAAAAAGACCCCTAAAAGCGTTAAAAAAACTTGCTAAAAAAGCAAAATAAAATTTTGTGTATTATTTCTGTCGTATGAAACAAATTTATAGTTGATATAGCTTCATATTGGATCAATAAAAAAAAAAAAAAAAGCAAAAGCCTATACAATTCAAACTTTACTTATAAATTATAATAATATAGTATTCATAAAATATCTTTAAAATAAGTGTAAATAGTATAAAAATAAATTTCTATATATTCAAATTTCAAACCAATTACTAATTTAAATATTGATGTTTTGTTGGCAAATCTTTACATTACATTCCTAAAATACTTTGTTTTTTGAAAGTTTCTTCTACTTTAGTATGTCATTGGTATTGTGACTGAACTTACATATTATTTAGTATCTAGGATCTAGGTAACAAACCTTTTTTATGAAAAATATTAATAGGTAAATAATATATTTTTCTGTAATGGTTGAATTTCATGTTCATAATAAAATATATGTGAATTATTATGAAGTAGTCGAGATAAAAAATATGACCGGCAATATGTGCATCTCAACAGTCAAAATAATGGATAAGTACCAAATTCATACTAATTATTATAATAGTATATTTACCTCATCTTCAGGATTTGCTTTTTCATTTATTACCCTCACTTTGTCTTTACACTTTATGGGAATTTTAGATTTATTTTCATCTTTATTAGATCCTTTTGATGATTTTTCGCTATTAGACGCTGCTGCCTAAAAATAAGCCAGCAAATTGATGATATCAAAGAAAAATACAAATTAATATTTTTATATGTGACATACATTAGAACTTATGGAATTATCACTTGGACTTAAAGATTCACCATTTGAATCTAGACTGCAAGATTTTTTTCTTGATAGCCTGTCTAAACTCATTCTGAAAATTAATGATTTTATTATAATTACTTTTTATAACTACGACATAAAAATAAGAAAATTTTTTAATGTAAAATTAATGATAAAAATATACATTTAAATTTTAACTAAGTTAAATAAGTTTTACAAATAATGATAGTATTTGTTCTTAATTCAACATACTTGGACATTGTGAGTCCAGCACATTGACTATCTGGCGAAGAATCTAATAACGGATCACTTGGAACTTTGGTAGCATTACTATACCGTCGAAAATTTGGGCCATTCAGTGCCTCAATTAGCGGAACAGTTTCATAGCCATAGGGAGTACGCAAATCAATCTATAAAGTTACACAAAAGTTAAAAAAAAATTATACGGGTTATATTTTAAGTTTACTCTATGATTATTGTCCAATGTCTTTTGTAAAGCTTTGATCTGTAAAAGAGCACGAAATGGCACTCGGCATATTGGACAATTATTAGCTTGGTATCGTAAAGAGTCTGCACATGATTGACATAGACATAAGTGACGACATGGCAAGATTAAAGTGTCACGCATATCACTCATACAAATTACACATTCTGAACTACCATCTTCTAAATCTTCATCTCCAGAATCCTGCAATATTAAATATATATAAATAAAATTAAAAAAATTAAAAATTACAAGTACACAAACTTTGAGATCTGTTGTTTTGTTTTCAATGCCATATATTTCTTGTAGTAAATAACACAATCCATCAACAAATAATTTTTGTTTTAAAGCTTTTAAAATGTAAGAACCATCAGAATATTGTTCTATCACTGCAATTGTCGTATGCGATTGTCGGGTTTCTGTGTGATATACATTTATAAACAAAAGAAATAAAATGTATTTATTAAAGAATTTACCTTCAGAAGTATCATGAGCTACACAATGTATAGCAATTGGAATAACTTCTTTATTAAATACATAGGTTAAGTCCTCAGTACTGTATATACTTGGATCAAATATATGTAATGGTTGAATGAATTGTTGGTTTGAACCACGTTTATAATGATAAACTTCAGATGTCATTGATGGATCACGACTATTAAATCTGTAAAAAATCAAAACAAATTATAATAAAATATATAATTAATAAGTGCTTAAACCTAGTTACAATATTTATACTTACGAAACCCCACTAGGTGTAAATTCTTCAGTGCAGAAATAATAAATTGTAATTGAACAAGGAGAATCACAATCAAAAGTAAATTCTATATTAAATATAGTTTTACCTTCTCCTGTGCGTACAAAACGTAGTGATTCTTTTCTAATATTTACCAAACTTTTTAAAGGCTTAGTGGGTTCCCCAGCTTCAGGTGGTGGATACGGAAACTACATTTTATAAAAAATAATATTAATTCTAAGGTTTTTAAACAATAAATTAATGATACAAATTTGTATATGTTAAAAATATTTAAGTAATTAAAATTGCATTCATTGTTTAAGACATTTTTAAACGATTTTTTTTATATTAAGTAAAGGTATAATTAACTAAATTTGTTAGTCTAATTTGTATTAGTCCTAACTTCAAAATCCTATGTTTTCAAGATATGAAAAAAACGTTTTATTAATTTTTTTGGACATAGAGCTTTCACAAAATATTTGAAATATTATATATTTTTCATAAGTATTCTCTGTGGAAATAGGACTTTTTCTTAAATAATATCACAACTATGGAGTTAGGAAAATTTTGTTATACTTTTATCAGTGATTTCATAGAAGAATAAATTGTTGTATTTGAGCTAGTATATTTTTAAAAGATGCATTATTTTTATTATAATTTAAAATACATCTGTATAATATTAGGTACTGATGAACAGGTTTGTCATTGCCTTATTATTAGATATTAATAAGGAAAACAAATAGATATTATATAATGAGTTTTTGATGAATATTATTCGACAAGTATTATCAAGTGACAGACAATCAATTTTTGTACCTTTGCAGGACGATAACATATCAGTACCTACTTATGGAATAATATTATAGACACCTAGTTAAACAAAAGTATGCACTAAAGGTTTTTAAAATTTTTACATGTAACAAAAAAAAAAAAAAAAAATGAAATATTAGATGAACTAAAGCCAAAGTATAATTGAATAATAAACATGTAGGTAACATATTACAAGTTTTGCAGTGTAAAATAAAATCGAATTTGATAGTTTTATATAAATAAATCTACTTACTGTAGTAGGGCATTTACTAAAAAAATTTAAATCCATATTTTCACCAAATAAATATGCTTCTGGCTGTGGTGTATCAAACTTTTCACCACCCATAATGAAGTGAGTGCTAAAATAATTTCCTAGAAAAATATTTAAATAAATTAAAAATGTATAAATATTAAATATCGCTATTATTCAACAACAACTACAAATTATTTGTTAAAATAGGTATGTTATCGTCCAGCTACTACTCACTGACCGTGTTTTACAGAAAATCGGTGGATATTTTCGAATTAAATTAAATATTTAGTATTTACTTATGGATAGTTTAATTAGAAAATATATTCCTCGATTTGCTATGAAACACTACATAGAATAAGTAGTGACAGATGATAACAAACCAATATCTTAAAATTAATTATTTTTAACATATGTAATTTTAATTGATTTTATACGATATTTTATGTGATTGTAATAAAAATAAAAATAATACATAATTCAAATACTGGGGGTTTTATAATCAGAGTAAAACCAGGATTTGATGTTGAGTCCTTATTATTTTTCCCTAGTTATAAATAAAAAACAAAGGATTTACAACAGGGTGAGGTATCATTGTGCATGCTGTTTGCAGTTGATATAGTGTTGGTTGGTGAGTCTCGAAGAAGAGTAGTAAAGGCAATATATGTTGAAGGAAAGTGGAGTAGAAGACCAAAAAAGAGGTGAGGATATGAAGTAGGTGGATGCGAGAAATCGAGTTCTGTGGAAATTGTGGACTAGGGTGGCCAACCTCAAATAGTTGAAAGAGTGATCGAAGGAGAAGAAAATATAATTTAAATATTATGCTAAGCCACTAAACACAACTAAGCATTAACTTCAATTTGGTCAATATTCAATACCTATCGAGATTTTGGTGTTTATAAACAGAAAATTTCATTTAGAAACGACTTACCAAGTCAAAAACCTACTTTAAATCCCTAGTAAGTATAAAAATTCTCTAAAGTGACATGCAATTGTATATTTATAGCTCTCTATATCATATACGTAAACCTAACATAATCATTTTGAAAATGCTAAATATTAAAAGTTTAGAGAACAAACTTATTACAGGTGAAATATTTAAAATATGATTCTTGAAGTTTTGTTTTTTGGAGTTACTGCTTAGTGGTTTGAGTACATAACTAATAAGTAATAACAATAGCAATGGGTTTGATGTTATTTTAAAATATTAAAACGTGAAATTAGTTAGTGAAATGAAACTAATTTAATAACTTATTTATCTTAAGAAATACTTTGAATAATAACATATGTATGGTAAATAATAGATACACTAGGTACACACACAGTGACGTACATATATTTACTTTTGAAATTGCTAATAATTTCATAAATTAGTTATTGTTTATATTACTATTAACATCAATACCTACTTAATATAAGTATATAAAGGTATGTACACTTTGCATAATACAAGCTAAATAAGAAATAATCTACGATTTCTGTAAATTATTTATATGGATTTCCAACAAACCAGATTTCGGTGGATATTTGTAAGCATTATTAGAGTTGTTATCCACTTCTTCTACTCTAGCATTTTGTCGGCTTGTAAATGAACCCATTTTATCATTCACTGAACGAATTCACTTAAGTACGTTAAATAAATTAAAAATAAACATAAAATTAATATTGGTTTTTTCTTTCAACTAAATCATAATTAACGTTATACAATATACATAATACAATATTTAATATACAATATACATTATACAATATACATATTATAGTATGTACCAGTACCACAGAATGTACCAAATACTAAATATCAAAATACTATTATCAATACATTTTTATTATCAATCTAGGTCGATGGCATATTTAAACGTTAACAACGTCAACACTCACAGTACCACCACAGAATATAACGGGTACTACAGCTGATTATACCGCCACAGAATAAAATATTTTGAGAACTAAACATTATTAGTTTGATGTTCGATTATAACTTCATATAATTTGTAATTTTTTTATCTTTGTTTAGACCTTAGACCATCATAACTGTAGGTAGGTAATTACTAATTTGTATTAAGTATTTATTAGTTTATTACTGTGTTTTTATGTTTAATTACCTTTAGTTTTTAATAGTACGATGGACAATATCTAATAAAAATTTTACAATTTTGCATAGGTAGTGTTAATTATTAATTGTAGTATTACACTTTTCAGTACATTCAAATAGTTGTTTTGATTGTTTACATAATATTATGAAAATATGGAAAATAATATTACTATCAACGACGTGGATACGGATTTTTTACCTTTAATTCATGACATTATAAAAAGGTAAAAGGACATGTCGAGTGTACATCATCACAAGTTGTTAACCGGTTAATCTGTTCTATTTAGTGGCGAAAGGGAAAATCACGAACCACAAAAATCAGCGCAAGAAGTATCTCAGAAAATACAAGACCTTCAAAAAAAAATTGACCAAGCGCGAAGTCAGGTAAGGTTTCTCCTTTGATTGTTGATTACAATATATACCTATATAAACAAAAAAATACAAAATATGTCAGCGGAATTTAAAAAACGTAAAGTAATTCAAAACCAACGTAAACGTGCTGCTTCTGAGAGTGAAAGCAGTGATGAAGAAAGTGCAGTTATTCAAAATGAAAAACGTAATAAAAAAAAAAGTATTTTTGTACAAAGTACATCTAGTAAAAAACTCAAAGCATTTGAACCATTAAATGATTCTTCCGAGAGTGACCATGAAACTGTTGGTGTTTCATATCGTTCTAAAATGGACACAGACATGAGTGGACCAAAAGATATGGGTGCAACAGCGACTATTGAAATTGATACTGAACTTGACAAAGATGCCCAAGCTATTTATGAACGTTCTTTACAAGTGAATAAAGAACTTAAAGGCAAAGAAGATGACAAAGTTTATAGAGGCTTAGCAAATTATACTCAATATTATGAGAAAAAAGATACAGCTTTAGGAAATGCATCTAGTGGAATGGTACGTAAAGGACCTATAAGAGCGCCAGCAAATTTACGTTCTACCGTTCGTTGGGACTATCAACCTGATATTTGTAAAGATTACAAAGAAACAGGTTTTTGTGGTTTTGGAGACAGTTGTAAATTTTTACATGATCGGTCAGATTACAAATTTGGTTGGCAGTTGGAAATGGAATCTAATCAGCAATGTGATTCAGATGATGATAACCCATCAAAGTATGAAATTAAGGATAATGATGATGAATTTATACCATTTAAATGTCTGTTATGTCGAGGGTCTTATAGCAACCCTGTAATGACAAAATGTAAACATTATTTTTGTGAAAAGTGTGCCTTAGCTCATTACAAAAAGAGTACTAAATGTTTTGTTTGTGAAAAACAAACTGGTGGATTTTTTGATCCTGCCACAGCCATTATACAAAGACTTAATGCAGCTAATACCGACATTATACAACAATGTAGTTCAGATGAAGAATCAAGTTAATTAATATTGTATTATGTATGCTTAAATATTTTTTTAATTATTTATTATAATATCTGTAATTGTAGTTTTTATTTTTAAATTGTGAAAAATTAATAAATGTTGAAAAAAACTTTAGTAGTTCTTACACAACAAAAGAAATGTTTTACTATTTTAGATCCGTAAATTACCTGGAGTCCAATACAACAGTGAACAGCAATTGAGAGCTATGGATGATCTTCGGCAGTCTTTACAAATGAAAAGACAACTATTACTAAAATATAGACATATGTATTCATTTGATGTACCAAAGTATTAAAAACGTTTTAAGTATTTTATGAATGCAGTTTTGTAATAAATTTAGAAATTAAATTAAAATATATATAATAATATGTAACTATATATATGATATGTTGATGTACTTATTTATTTATTAAATCCTTCTAATATTTTTCTTGAAATTATTGTACTGCAATGATATCTCCATGATTGTTTTGAAAATAGATGAAAGCAAATAATATAAATGAGAATACGGGAAACTCAATGATATCAACTGGTGACATAGCGATCAATTTCACTCGTGGTTGCCTATATAAAATGCCTTAAAATATAATCGTTTTATCTATGTTTATTATGAATAAAAATTAGAATTTACATAAAAAAATGATAACAGAATAATATAATGAAAAATAATAATAAAGATTACTTTTAGTTATTTAAAATTTACATAATTATTTCATCACGGAATTTTCAGGTTTTATTTATTGAGTATTTTGTACATGATAAAGATAATAAATTTATCATGATTTTGTAAGTATATACTATGATTATTTAAGCACAACCTGTTTTAATTTTGGATTTTTTGTAACAACTTTATATTATGATGGTAAGTTATCATTGAGATTTTTAATGTAACAATTAATTAACACATTTAAAAGTTTTGTAATAAATGTATGTTTACAGTCGGCACATACATTTATTGGTCTTTGAGTTTTAATATGGATGTAAAGGAAAAAGAGGGTAAAAGTTAAAATAAATATACAACAATTTATTATACTTATACTCATATACCTATTGCCTCATTTAACACTTAATATTATATAAATAGTTAGGTACTTAGATAAATTATATATACCTACTAATATCTATAATAACAATTAAAAGTATATAACAAAAATGTATTATTAATACGTAGTTCATTACAAATTTAAATATGCCACCACTATTTTCACTATCGGATTATTTTAAGAGGATGAATAGGCAACCACTAGTGAAATTGATCGTCACAGTGTCTGACAAATTTACGAGTTTCCCGTATTCTCATATTTAGTATTTGATGAAAGTATTTTATCAATACATTTTATTTAGATAATAATAATGTAATTTATCATGGTCATTTATCATATTACTGAATATATTTATATATATATACAATGGTATAGGCCAGGAATGAGTAAGGGATGGAGCTTATAAATGTTATATAATAATAATATTAAATCACTATACTAAGTACTGGACGTACATTTTTAGGCTTTATTCTCTATTCTTTAAGCTTTATTTTTAATTAATAATGTAAACTGTGGAATGCATAGACCTTATAAGTAAGGTACCTATATAAGTATACGGTACCTATATGGTAGAATATAGTTTAATAATAAAGATATAATTTCCAAAAATTCAATTTATATTGATGATTAGTGATTACCAAAATAATAACAAAAAAAATGTCAAACATTAAAAAAATAGCACAATTCTATTCTTCTAATGGGGAAGTTATTATATAGATAAAATGTGTTTTAGAATACCTAATTATTGTTGCCCATGTTAATAATTATAGTAGTACAAATTGTGTAGTTCTATAAAACAATAAAAAATTGCGTCTTTATTTTAATTTTTTTATTAATTATCTTTGTAAATTATGGTTTGTGTTAAACAAATGAAAATAAAGCAAATGTCCACAACATCTGTATAAGTAATAGCTTTTAATTTTAAGAGGACGCCACACACCCAAACTTCTTTATCAATGATTCTTATATAGGTACTTATATTCCTTAGGAAAAATGTGTACAGATCAGAAAGCCACAAGTAGTTTTTGAACAAATGTGATTACACAACAATAAAAAGTGGTACAAATTTGAGACTATTTTTAGATTACATTAAAAATGTATTTTAACAGTTTTCAATTGTTTAATTTGCATTATTCAATAAATTATCTACACAGAACTTCCAAGATTACATTGAATAACGTGTAGGTACCGATTTTCACTTTAAAAACAGATTTAAATTCACCATTAAATGTATTATGTATCTGTCTGCATATTTATCAAGTTTAATCTTGGTTTATTTAAATTTGATCCGTAAATATTTAGAAATTATTATAATTATTTAAAAAGATATTTAAACTTAATTTTTTAGTCGTAAAATAAAAAAAAAGTGCGAAGAAAAAAACAGTAAACATTATGAAGAACCCAAATTATGTTTATAAAATTAAAATTAGATGATCCAATAAGCTGTAATTTTGCAAGTCGTACATAATGGAACAAAAATTGGCAGCGCTTCAATTATCCTTATTCTATGGCTCCAACCCCATTTGGGATTTTTAAAGTACTGAATAGAAAATAACTTATTAGTTTAAAAATGTAAAAAAAAAAATTAATTTTAAAACTATAATAACTTTTCTCATAAAAAATTTGAAAAACTGAAATGAGGTTCATTCCAAATGGTTCCAAATGTATCGGTTTGATAATAGGTGTTTTAACTCAAAATCACTTTAAGAACCTGTTTTAACAGTTTCGCGTGAACATGTTTTCATCACTGAAAATCGTTGGTGTAATCAAATACTATAAATGATTTATAGTATTTGGTGTAATCATGAAAAAATGATTTTATCTTGGGTGGAACACTATTACCACATAATAGATGAAATAGATTTCATCTATTCTGTGCTATTACTCCGTGTGTAGATAAATATACAATAAAGTTTGCGATCACACGACCCCCCGCGCCCGTATCGCATAATTTTGTATGTGTTTGGGTACCCCTGGGACATCTTATCAAAAATTTTTATAAATCTGGTTTGAACACAACAGTAAATTTTTAAATTATTCTTTATATTTTTAGGTACGTTTGATTTTATTTACCTACCTATATATATTTTATTACATAAATATTAAATCCATAGGTCCAATATTATTAGTAAAATTATTCAGACTGCAAATTTTATTTATTCATGAGATTTTTTAATGTAGCATTTTCCGCTATAAAAATAACAAAAAATATGCCTAAGAAAAAAACGAAAATTGTTCAAGGAAAATCTGAAGTAATCCAATCTGGACCAATAACACTAGACAAATCTGGCAGTATTGTTATAAAAATAAATGCAAAACCTGGAGCTAAAAACAACAACATAACAGGTATAATAATTTGAATAGCAGTAATATTACTTAACAAACTGTTTACTATTTCATATAGGTAATTGTTTTATAAATGCCTGTATCTGAAATTGTATATATTATGTTACTAGGTACTTCAACTTTTTTGATTCAGAATTAAATTTATCTCAAGCCTATATTGAACATTGAAGTACCTAATGTTTTAGTCTAAAATTATTACAATTTATACCTATTATACAAATATGTAGGTCTGTTATAAAAATCTAAAAAAAAGATACTTTCTAGTATTGAAATATTTATTTAAAAGTACCTACCTAATTGTAATTAAATTTACATGTTTTAATTTGTTTGTTTTGTTTGTTTTAAATTTTTTTTTTTTTACAAGATATATGTTCTGATGGTGTTGGTATTCAGATAAATGCACCTCCAACAGATGGGGAAGCTAATGCAGAATTAATAAAATATCTGTCAAAAGTATTGGGTTTGAGAAAAAGTGATTTAACTTTAGATAGAGTAAGTTTATTTTCATATTTTAATAGTGTTGGTAACTCATTTTATTACATTTTGATTTTAAGGAAAACAGTATTATGCATAAAATAAATATTCAAAGAGATAATTTATTGTTAAATAAATACAGTAGATTATTATAGTGACATTGGTTAATACAAAAAATAGTTAGCATTTTTGAAATAAAGTTAAGACCTTATACTGGTCTAATATAAATATTTAGTTTTTGCTGAATTTAAAAACAGTTTTATAGGCATGTTATGAAGCATATAAGTTATTAGGTTTGTAACCATTGGAACATTTGAATTTAAGTTATCAATCACATTTAAAGTATGTAGTAATATGCCAATTCTGGGCAACTAGTCTATTTCTACAACATAAATTCTTAAAATTGATTTTGTTTTAATCTGGAAAGTTTAAGCTTAAGATATATTTTTGCCTAAAATTAATTCTTGTTATACATCATCCCTGATTCCTATTACTGTTCCATTTTATGTCATCAATAAATTATGAATATACTTAATGAATCTAAGTATTGTTTGATATCTTGGCCAATCCAAACTTAATAGTTTTAATTACTCAGTACCTACCTAGTTAATACAGAATTGATATTCCCATTAGTGTTTTAAATTTATCAAACATTTTGCATTTTTAAATTTCACTCATATATTTAATATTAAAATTATATGCTTCATTCTCCCACATTAAAATAATGTCTAAAATGATTTACTTCTATACTCTATTCAAAATGAGATCAATAGTCATCGACAATGTGTTTTCGTCGACTTCGGTCATATGACGTCAACCGGTTTCTCCACAAATTTGATCATGGTACTGACCATGACGTACGAAATAATACGCTATAATGTCACCAAGTAGGTACAATGTATTTTAAATTATGTTTTTAATTAAGTTGTCAATACTATAATGATACAAAGCTCCCGTAAACGGTGGTGTGCGAGACGAAAGCATGGAACAAAGCCACATTCCTGCGCACAAGTTGGCCACCGACTACTGATCTCATTTTCAATAGAGTATATATAGGTAATTAATCTAATAAGTGACTCAATTCTATTTCTTATTTGTAAACATTTGTATAATAGTTACATATGTTTTAAAATGTATATTGTGTATTATTTGTTGTATACTACATTTTATATATTTCAGGGTTCAAGATCAAGAAATAAAACTTTAATTATACATGAAACGTCACTAAGCATAGAAGGTGTCACTGAAAAAATCAATGAAGAAATCAAAGAAAATCATTCGTAAAATTTGATTAATTTGTTATAGATTGTTAAAATAATATGTATATAAATAAATTTAATATAATACATTTTATAAAAATACTAATAAAAACTATTTTTATGTAGGTGCAATATACAAGGTGTGACTATTATATAATAAAACTCTTACTTTAAAAACTTTTTATTTAGAACTATTAAGAGCGCTTTCTTCTTGCTCGTTTTCCAAGGATATTTAAAACTTAAGGTACCTAATAATATTGTTCACAATATATATTACTCAGGTATCTTTCAGTCAAAATATTAAACAATTTCATTATTAGTTCTTGAAATGCAGGGTCATTTATCTGTGCATTGTTCGTTCTCAATCTCTTCAAACCCTAATTAAATTGTTTATGCCATTCAAAAATATGTAGACATAATATGAAAGTATCTCCAAATGAGAAATAGACAATAAGACTGAAGGGAGGGGGAGAAATAGACCAGCCGGTCTAATTGTCACCTACTTTTTTTCATTTGGTATAATTGTCCAAATGAGGTCTTGTTGTCCCTATGAAGGTGACAATAAGGCAGGAAGGATATTTAGACCGTTTGTCTATCTATCCGTAGTTACTAGTACATAGTTACGTTACTGGGGAACAGTGGTGGCTCGTGTCAAGGGGCACACAGGTTGCATGTATCCCACCCAAAATATTGAAAAATAGAAAATTATTTATGATTTTATGTATGTAATTTATTTATAGATAGGAATTTGTTTCGTTTCTCTCGTTTTTTTAATATTAAAAGAAATCCGTTACATTCATAACTGTCAATTATTGACAAAAATACTATCAGATGTGGAATTCTAAGCGATCAATTGTGTAATATGATTATCCTAAACAGCACAAGGAGTCCTATGGAGCCAGGTCATATCTGAGGAGAGGTCCATAGGGTCCAGATCTCTGAAATTTTTTTTAACATTTGATAGATTTTTTTATGTAAACTAGTGGCTATTTAAGCATCA
The DNA here is from genome assembly GCA_025469235.1 of Pemphigus obesinymphae. NCBI lineage: Eukaryota > Metazoa > Arthropoda > Insecta > Hemiptera > Aphididae > Pemphigus > Pemphigus obesinymphae. The sequence goes on from JAIPRL010006492.1 coordinate 24,417, forward strand.
ATATCAATATATTTAATCATAACCGACCGGTTAATGAATCAAAACTTTTTAAAAAAACATATACTTATCTATTTAGATTGTGATTTAAATGCAACAGTAAAACTTGTTAAAACAATCGTATAGGTGAAATAATGGATGTTGGTAGTTATGCAAAAACACATTGATACAGTTATAAAAAGCATCGTCAAAGATAGTATATAAATTTTTTTTTTTTAATCATTAACTTTTAAACTTGTAAAAAATGAGTATTTATAATTTTATTAAAAAAACATATATATACCTAACTATAATTAAATATAATTTTTAAGGTGGTTCTCTGAGTTTAATTTTATACACAAAAAGAAACCTATTTTTGTTCATCGTTGATTGAGTTGTCTATAAATATTTTGAAAACCACAAGTTGGAAAACTATTTTTGATCGAATTTTTAATTTTTTAATATTTATTCCTTAAAATAATTTTATTAAATCGGAAATCACTAAATATTAGTCCACCAAATATTAAAATATTGGATACAACATTTAAAAAAATTAGATTATAAGTTAATTTGTTGATAAATTTAAGTCTGCTTTCAAAATTGCTATAATATGATGGACAAAACATAAATTCAATATGTAATAAAATTGTAAAATATATTTTGGATCCCCTTCAAAAATAAAATCTAAATACTGCTTTGTAGGAGCTACTAGGGAACATTTTTTTAACTCATGGATGATCTTCCTATATTCCGAATAGTGTATCCTATAAGCAGGAACTATTTTTTACTTGGGGGGGGGGGACTTTTGAAGCTTATACATGTTTTTTTAGTATGTAATACATAAAAACTCACTAATATGTTTAAGTATATAAGTATAATAATTATATAAAATATCTAAGAAAGTGTGAAACCAGTTGAACATAAAAATATATGTCAACTGTCAAGAATATAGTTATATATAGTTTTCATAGATTTTTCTTTATAAGCTCATAGGACATAGGTAATATATATATATATATATATATATATATTATGTTGTACCTGTGTATATAATTTACTTAAAATGTGTATGTATATATAATATATATATATATAGGTACCTATATACCTATGTTGTGGTAACATATTTACAAAATTAAAAGTTAATAAAAAGGAATAATTTCAAACAAAAATCTATGTAGGTAGGTACCAACTTGATGACTGCGACACTTGTATCAAGTTACATTTGAGTATTATTATTATGTTACAAATTAATTATGCGTGTTTACATTGATGATGATTGTTTATTTTATCCGAGGGGGCAAATGTATAACTTTTTATATCTGGGGGGGGGGGCAACAGCCCCCTCTGCTCCCTTCTCCTACGCCACTGATAAGCTCCCATATAGGAATTATATTTGAAAACCACCAAGAATTATATGGAAACCAATAAAAATTATGAAAATTTAAAAATAATTCAGCTTTGCGAATGAGGGGATCGCATGACGTAGTCGGAATTCTGGTTACATAAATGCTCGAGTAATGGTATACGATAACGCAGGCAAGGCAAAAAAGAGGACATTTTTTGGACCTCCGCAGCGTATTCAATAACGGGCTCTCGTACAGGTGTTGCAAAATGTGTTGTACGCACACAAAGGTATAAACATACTAAGTCACTGTTTGCAGGTAGTCCAAAACCGAATTTTGGATTGCTTATAACTCGAGGGAAAATGAACGTATAGCGCCTTTCAGTTTAGGCTACTCCTCTCTTTTAGGACATTCACATTTTTCTTATTTTTTAGAGCTTTAAATTCTGTTCCCTGATTAAAACCTACAATATGATCACTTGTGAAATTAAAAAATCGTAGAATTGGGAAAAATATTATATAAATTAGCGTTATTGTCCGAAATTTGAAATAATTAGAGCAATTATTGTTATAATCACAACCGTAAACGAAAGGAGAACGTCTACTTTTGATATAGTCGGCTAATGACTGTCAAAAATATTATTTTTAAATAAAAAATATGTAAGTACCTCTATGTACGGATACTGTACAATAACCAGAACCGAAACGAAAAGAACCCGTTTGTATCATGTTTCAAATCGTAAAACATATTTTTTAATTTTATCCGGATTCCGGGAAAAAGAATAACTGTATTATTTTTTTGTGTTCAAAACGGTTTCACATTTTTTTCGGGTTCGTCGGTTTTCAACACTGGTTCAAACCCGTTTTAACTATATGTTATTACGGTTCCGAGTATGGTATATTTTTAGCGTTTTATTAACTCTTAGATTTGATAAATTGTGAAAAATGATATATTTTTATAAAATTAAATTGTCTGCAAATTTTATAGGTATCTACAATTTTAAATCTTACAATAACATAATTTATGACAAGTAAAGTTTAATGTAACCGTTATATTACAATCGAATAGTATATAGTTAGCAAATTATTTTTCGAAAATAAAAAAGATCAACGGATAATTTGTAACGACTGCAATTTATTTGTTCAGAAAATTTCAAAAATACAGGTAATATTAAGAGGATGTTACACTCGCATTTCTTGTCTCTGTCTATTTAACAGATAATATAGCAAAATCACACTACGCAGAATTGAAATTTTGCCGTTTAGGTTAAATTTAGAGTATAAACACCTATTACAAAATTTAAAGCAAGGAATATTTTCGAGTGAACCTCATGGGCAT
>JAIPRL010006493.1:0-27072 GCA_025469235.1 Pemphigus obesinymphae
ATTTCAAACGTACAACGTATACTTACATATTATTTGCATTCACGCACAGTAAATATCTAATACCATAGTTATTTTCTATTATAATCATAAGCACAACTAGGGGCGCTTTGAAGGGTTAGCCCCGCTCCTCCCCCCAAAAAAAAAAAAAAAAAATATTATTCATAGACCCCAAAAATAAAATTGTTTACTTATAATATTATGAAATATTATATATTTTATTGATATTATAAAATAAATGAGTTTCAAAATGGTTGTCTTATGATGATTGATTTTTGTTTTACGATTTTTGGGGAAGTTATTCAACGAAAAAGCTTATGAATTTTTTATGCTAATTTACGTTCTTTAGATAATATTAATGGTAATGCCCCACCCAAGATATTTTTTAACCCCTTAAATACGCCTATGGTCTCCCGAAAAGTATTCTACGTCTTTTAACGTAAATTTTTTTATACGAATAAATATATTGATGAGTTGATGACATATCCATGATATCCACCTCCGAATTTCTTTCTTCCACTGACTTTTTTTTTTATAATCAAATTGCAAATATATACGCGTTATATTTTTTATATGAATCAGAATATTGATGACATAACCCTCCCCCTCTATCTTGAAATTTTTTTCTGGTTACGATCTTGTCATAATATAATGAGTATCCTATCGGGAAGTTCCGGATAGGCATTAATTGAGAACGACTGAATGGGAATTACCCGAATAGGCTGAAATGAATCCCGTCGGGAAGTTCCTGAGAGGTATGAATTAGATACCAAACGCGAGTCCTGGAAGTGTCTGATTCCTTTTCGATAGGAAGTTCCTGATAGGTATCAATTGGGTACAAAACGAGAAGTCCTGAAAATGTCTAATTCCTTCCCGATAGGAATTTTCAGGTAGGCATTAACTGGGAGCTAAACAGTCGGCTCCCGGTAGGCTCTGTGCTGTTATGGTACATAAGACACTTTATAAACGGTATACGCGTATATTTTTCACACGTGTTCTATATTCATCAGCATATTGTATAATGTAACGCATTATTAAACAAGAATACAGTTCGTTAAATCTATTATTTGTTGACAGCATAATATTATTACAAAAAGAACAAATTTTCGATCAATAATAATGTAGCTTTGTAAAAAATTTATTATGATTTTTATTTTTTGCCAAACGACGTATTATAACATTTAGGATTCTTATATAACTGGCAATCATCGGAGGCACCCTTTTATTATTGCAAGACGGGCAGCTGCTTGTCGTTACGCGTCGGTCAAATATATGCAAATGAATTATAAAATCATATAGGGAGTACCCACCTATATTTTTATTATATACTTGTACGGATGTTTCGATCTAACCCCAAAAATTCATTTCGCCTTTATGACTAAGGATAGTATGGTCAAATGCACTGCAGACCGTTTTTAAAATACAATATACGTATATAGCTAGGGTTAGGTTGTTTATGGTTTTGCATGTTTTTTATGGTTGTCATATTATATGCACTACCTATCAGACAGAAATTCGTTTCATGATATTCAAAAATATCAAAAATAGCATTATTTATTTGCATATTTTCCGATTTTTATTTTTACAAGTGTAAGTCTTGTTTTTTCTTCTATTTTTGAGCACTTGGGTATTTGACGGTTTTCAATACCAAATACCAAATTACCAACCAAATTACAAAATATTAACACTAAACAAAAGACGGATTTCTTTTTGTGGTAATTCGAAAAAATAAAAATAAATGTATGGAATAGAAAAAATACATTATTCAAAATGTTTAATTCGACCGTTATTTCGAAAACATTTTAAAACGAGATGTTATGCGATTAAAATTAATTTAACAGTTGTTCCTATAAGAGACAAGCAGATTCAGTAATGTATGTTTTACGTACAAAATAATCAAAATATCATCTTAAAATTGTTTAAAGTACCCAAATTACAGTGTAAAATTTTTAGATTCTAAAATAATCGTGAAATGTATTGATTTTACAATAATGTTCTTTTTACGTCTGTGTTTATTTTTCGGGTAGAAGAATGTTTCTAATGGTAAATTTTATCTATATGATAATTTAAATAATCAACTAATAATTTCTCAACTTTACATTTTGAGTGGAGTGAAAAATCTATTATTTTATAATAAAATTTAAATTATTATATAAATGTTAACAATATCAAATAAAGTAGTCATGATGGCTACTAAATATTTCTAAAATAAAATAAATAAAGCGATGTTATAACATTTAAAAAAAAATATTGACTGTAATTTTCAGAAAATAACAGAAAATTTTATAAATCGGAAAAGAATACCAACAATTCTAGGTATTAACGAATTAATAAGTCAAAAGTTAAGTTAATTTTAACTTTTAACTTAACTTTCTGGTTATATTAACTTTTAAGCAACAAGTTACTTTTAATTAAAACTCAGTTAAGTTAATTTGGAAAAAGCTGATATATTTTGATTTCATATTGTGTCTATTATCAAAATAGTTGAATAAAAATAAAGTTGTTTTTGTCGTTTCTAATAATATTATTATATTATAAGAATTACTTATTTCCCGAAAAAATAAATATAATAAGAATATACCTATATATATTACATAATAATTTCTCCGTACTATAAATTTAGGAATATATTAAGATAATTATATTTCCATCAATAAACAATATTTAGGTAGTTACCTACTAATTTACAATGAACAATTTCCATTTGTTAAAATTTTGAAGAAAAAAGTAGGTAGGTACCTACTGCATAATAAAAAAATAGAACAAAGTTAAACATTTTTATGAACCTATTTATTGTTAATTTTAATAATAAATATTATAAATACATTATAGTATTTTCAATAATATTATGTTAATAAATTTTAAAATTTTTTAAATGTTTAAAGTTAAAAAATAATAGATACTTAATTAAATGAATAGATACTTAAATGATACCTGCATATTTCAAAATATGTTGTATTGACCTATACAAAAAAAATATTAACTTAAATTAAATTAATAAGTTATTTTTTTAACTTAATAGTTAAACAAAAAAAACTACTGTTAATTTTAAACTTTAAACTTTTTTTTTTTATTTATTTAACTTAATTGAGTTAAAAAAATCATTAACTTGCCCAACATTTCGTTAAACTATAAATACTCGTATTGAATAACTTTTTCGTGGGCTGAAACAACCAAATTTTGCATCGTATGATATGGAATTTTTAGATTATCTCCATTAAATTAATTATTTAAATAACAAGTATTAAATTTTAATTTTTTTGATCTTGAAGACAATTTTAAATATAAATAAAATAATAAAAACGAAAATGTGCATTAATAGGTATAACAAAAATGCATATAATATGGAAAGAGTTTACAAACAAGACGAAAATGTTTGTTTAATTTAATTTAAAATGTTGTTTACTTTGAAAGTATATATAATGGATATATATTATGGAATGAATTTCAGTCTTTCAGAAAATCATTTAAGTTCGACAAAAATAAAATAAAACATTCGTTCGATAAATCATCATAATATTTTAATCCGCCATCCATATATAATACGTTATATTTTCAAAAAACAAAATCATTACTAAAGTTATTTTGGTTTTTTTTTTTTTGTCCTTAAATAATGCTTCGAATTTTAGTTAATAGCAAAAAAACAAATGAAAATTGGAATTGTTGGAGTGTTTTACGATGGTTTTACAACGTAAGGATTATACGTAAGTATTTCTTGTGGGTACCTATTACCTATTGCAATATATTATCGTATTATAGGTAAGTATATAGCTTCGATTTTCAATCTTCTTATTTTTTTTCCAATTCTATTTTGGTGCATTTGATTATACTCGTTTGTTCTAAATTGTAACATACGATCACAAAAAACATAAAATAAAAATCGATTTTCAGCGTAAATTATACCTATTATGTACTTCCTATAGTGTCTTACAACATTCTTATATTATAGTTTGTGTTATGAATATTCGCACGTAGGTATACAGTGAAACCATTTATTTATTTATTTTTTTTTTTTTATAATAATATATTGCTAGGCGTACCTATAATTAATATATATTTCTAAATATACGTATTTCCTTGCATTTCTTTATTTAATTCGTTTTCAGTAAAATGTTGATAAATACAAATGCACACCAATATAATATACCTACATCATAATATATATATATAAAATTATGTATTAATCCTTTTTGTAAAATTTTTCAAAATAAAATAATATTGTCTAATAGTCATCCTAATGTTTGTATAATTTTATTAAACGTTTATCAAAATTTTTTATTATTAAAAGATTTACCTATAATACCTATTTAAAATTAATATGATTAAACACATTATTATTACTTCATATTAGTAATTAGGAAAAACAATTATCTTGTGATGATAGATGCGGAAGAAATCAATTTAACATTGCCGAAATTAGTATTTGTATACCTACGTATAATTCATGCAAACTTAACCTATTCAATAACGCATTTTTAAGGTCGTTCTTTTAAAATAAAGTGACTCAATAATGAAGGTTAATTTGATCAATTTAAATTTAAATTTCAATGTTATATTTTTTTGTATCCTATATTAATTTATACTTTGTAAACAGTTTATAATGGATTAAGGGTAATATTTAAATTAATTAGGATATTATTCAAGTTGAGTGATACCTTATTGTATCATTAGATTCATTATATATTATTCCAACAACCAATTAAAGAAACTAATTAACTTTTATTTTAACGATTCAAGCATAATATGGTTATTTTTTTGTTTTATTATTAATTATCTATTATTTATTAACATTTATTTAACTCATGTACGTGGTTGAACATAAATTACATGTTGAGTCATAAGTTAATAAATGTTTAGCGATTCTGTAATTCTGTACAGTTGTTTGAAAACTAATTAATTTTTTTGATTATTTATAAGAAATATTGTTTAAATACAATTTAAAATACTAGGTTATTTTATTAAATTGGTAAAATTAAAAATTAAAATATACTCAGTTTGAAATAATCTCTATACTATTCGGACATTTTTATATTACTTATCAACATATTTTCTTTCTTCTAACGAATTATAAATTGAAGACTGGAAATCAGTAATGGGCTAAGTGCCAAAAATTTGATTTTGAGTTATTCGATTTTTTATGTTTTATCAAAAAACTTTTGATAAAAAATCTAAACTAATTTTTTTATTTATTATCTAGATTAAGATTCGTATAATTATTGTAAAATCATTTTTGAATTTCCCTCCCTTTGTGTTTTAAAAATGAAATTTTATTCAGAAAACGTAGAAGGTGCTAAGCTATACCTTTAACCGGCAAAAACGAGGTAAAAACCAATGAACGAAGTATCAATATTTTTTTGATAATTGTAATCGTTTATTACTTTAAAGATTACAAAGAAATTTATTATTTATTATTATAATTAATAAATTTATCATAAAAAAGCTCTGTGGCACTTAGCCCGTTATAACCTAACCAGCGACTCTGTACATAGCTCTCAGGTCATTTGTCGGGCCTTGTACACACTACTATTATGGTTGTGATACTTAGCGCTCTTTATAGGTTGTTGGCGATGGCACTTAGCACGGTTTTTCGGGTCTAACTTGATTTTTTTTTTTCAAATTATACTTATAACATTTTTTTATGTTTTATATTTATCAATTATACAAATAACTTCAATTATAATATTACAATTTAAAAAATATCTGCTTAATGGAAATATTACAAGTACCTCTTATAATTTTTTTATCAACATTAATTTTTAATTTTTATGGATATTTTTTTCAAATTTCATATATTTATTATATGTGTTTTTTTTTAATTGTATGCTTATAACATTATATATTACCTACTTATATCGGATATTAAGCCAACAGCTTATAGTTTATAAACATATTTTCAAGTTCCTATAAAAGGTGCCTGGAAATCGAAATTGCATACGCAAGAAAATAGATTATTACGTGAGTTTAGTATGAAATGGCTCTAATAATTATTTTTATAGAATTGTTCAGAAGAGAAGTTTTAATGTTTAAGATGAAATATTTTATTCCTTAGTTAAAATTTCGTTATGCAAATGGTACCTTATAAAATAACTTCTATACAATACCTACTTCGTTATAATGAAGATTTCTACACATTAATATGATATGAAATATTTAATAAAATAAAAATGTAAACTAGTAAATGAAACTTTCTCATACTGAACTATAAAAAAAACCTGTTGAGGTAGAACCTTTTTATTCCAACATATAATTTGTTTATTGTTAGTTAAAACCATTACATAATGAAAATGCGCAAATTTAATTTGGATGTCAATATCAATACAATAAAAACTGAATACTACAAAACCACGGAAAATATTAATTAGTACTGATTGTGGGTTAGTGCTTGTTAATGCCACGATATATTCTATGATAATATGGAAATTAAATTAAATTTTCATAGATCAGTTCTATTAATTGTTATTTTTTAAATTTATAAATACCTAGGTATGAGTTTATATTTTAGTTTTGTAGTGATTTAGAACCATTTTATTCTCTAAAAATCGGCAACATTGATCGTATAAGCTATTTTTAGCCATGATGCGCCTTTACATTCTAATCTGTAAAAAAACAAGTTTTGAAAAAATACGATATAGAACTTTTTTATATTAAGCCCACGATTTCATATTAAGCCCAGAAAGTGAATAACACACTCTTTCTTATAAACTTGTAATGTACTTATCTGATAGTTAAATATTCAATACATCAACATTTTCAGAAAAAATATTTTGCATCCCAATAATATTAAGTCAAAAATGTGTGTTATAATTGGAAATAACCGGTCAGTAAAGAGTAAAAGTATTTCACTTGTCAGACAGGATGAGGTATAGTGGTTATATTAAATTTGAAAACAATTATAAATCATTGTTATCAATAAAATCATTTTGGATAGAAGTCGGTATACTATGTATACATATAGTTATTATTATAAAATTGTCATTAAAAATTTTATTACGTCACCATATAATACGATATTTCAGTAACCATGACCAGATAATTTATTTTCTCACTTATAAACATTTTCTGTTCTTTTCCTTTACGGTTGAAAAAAATTCATCCCTTGAAAGTAAAATCTAGAATGAATTTTCCATCAAAATAACTTTTTACTCCAAAACCCTCGCTATGCAGAAAAAAAAATGTATAATTGTAAAATCAACAGATTATTCTAAAATATAAAATTGCCATTAATAGAAACAGTAAAAAATAATGTAGATAAAAATAGTAGGGAAGACCGGGGCTATAGTTGTTACAATATGTTAATAATTTTGCAATAATATAGGATTTAGCTTCGTTATATGTACTGTGTACTGTACATTATCAAAATGATTATAATCATTTTTGTCTCGGTAAGCAGTCGATTTATATTTGTCATTTATATATTATTACCTACTAACGTTGTTTTTGTTAACTTAATAAATAATTAGTTTATTAATGTAATATTTGGTGTTTAATTTTTGACTGGTGATAAGCTGTAAAGGTAACTTTTTTCAAAAAGTAGAATAGGGTTTGTTATCACAAATGACGACTGATTGTCCCGTGTGTATGAATATGTACAAATAAATATGATTTAAATTTGTTGTATTTTACCACCTTATTATTTATTATTTTATGGATTTAATTTATTTGCTTTGAGTAGGTACATTTAAATTTGATAAAATTTAACATTTGAAAAATAAAATTTTTATTTTTATGTTGTTTGTCATTTTATTTACCTGGAACTACCAATCCCAAGATAAGTGACAACCAACCCTTATTAAGTGGGATCGGTTGACACGATTCCACATATTTTCAGAAAAAATTTAAAAAATGCATTTTGATCAAATATTAGATAGTGTTTGATATTTTTATAGAAAGTTTTGAAGATTAAATAATTTGAATAAACATAATTTAAAAAAAAAAAAACTGTATTTATAAAAAAATTAAAAATTTTAAACACTCGGAGAACCATATGTCCAGATTCCCCTACTTTTTTTTTCTTTTCTTAAAAAAATGTAGTATTACAATAACATAGAAATTAATGAGTTTATCCTATTGAAAAAATTAATCAACCGGTATATTTTTTACGTTGATATTTCAGTGAATATGTTGATAATATATTATAACCAACGGTATCTGAACAGTTTATATTTGATATATTGGTACGTGAAATGTGGTCTCTATGATAAAATCACATGAAATAGGAATATATAGGTATGTACTAATGTACCAACACTGTACACGTTACGAGTTTAAAAAATTCATTTTGCCGAAAAAACAATAAATCTTCGATAAATCCAGCTGCATACTTAGGCATATACGACAAATCACGATCATAAAAATGATTTGTTTATTTATATATATATATGATAATGTAAGAAATTTTTAAACGATGATACGCGTGCAATAGTTCGAACGCAATGACTAATAAATAATTTAACTTACCAAGACTTGTTTTTTATACTACCTATACACTTATTTTTTATAATATTATAATGTTTATTCGCATTATATTATCGGGTCGATTTTTTTTTTAAACGGTTTTGGCTTTAAAATACATATCGCAAATGGCGAATCGAGTGAACCGATTTTCTAATATAAAATACCTACGTAGATTATCGTGCGTCTCATCCATTCGTCTGCAATATAAACAAACGTCGATTCGTAACTAGTAATTTTACTAATAATATTACAAAATGCGCGGATATATGTTTAAAATTCAAAAAATTCAATACTGTTATAAAAACAAAAAACGATTATATATCGTTTATATATGATCGTTTTCTAATTGTTATTTTTTACAATATAATATGATGCGTATTTTTATATCAATAATATTTCGTGGCGAACACCCTGCCGGATTACATACATACATGTATATATTATATTATGATTAAACCGGAATATATATATTTCAAGGACGCGTGTATTTATCGAGGCCGTTCGATACTTAGGTTTTCATTAAAAAACCATTAGTTTCCATACAATTAACGCATTAAATTATTGTTTATCATTGATATATATATATATATAGGTATGTATTAAACGCAAAATCGGAACATTTCCATTGGACAATGCGTCTGTTCGGAGTATCCGCCCCGTTATAAAAAAAAAAAAAAATAATATATAAAAAACCCGTCACAATTATGTCTTTGCAAATTAACATACGTTTGTACGCGCATAATGATTTTCCTTGTTAATTCAACACAGATATTATACGTAATAATTAATTCATAAATTGCACAAACGATATACGAAACAAGACGGATGAAAATATAGGCGGTGCAGTATACACTAATCAACATTTTTCACGTCACGGCAATAATAATTGCCTGGCGTGTATGTCGTCGTATTTATACATTGATTGTATATATATATATACTCGCATAAACGTATATACTACACGTAAATATAAATATTCCAACGGATTTACTCCAAACGCGGGGGACAATCGCGTTTAGGCGAAAGTCCTGTACATCATTCGTAATACTGTAAGTATAATTCGATACAACGAACTAAAAAATACGTATTCGCAAGTTCTAATCTATAGAATTTTTACACTGCACACGCCGATGGAATACAAAAAAAACGATTCCGTATATACGTATATATGTATAGTAATCGTCCCCGAGTCAAAACTCACAAATGCGCATAAATAACGGCAAATACCTACACTCGATTTACGTATGCAATAATAGTGAACAGCTAGGGGATTGCGAACAGGGACAAACGGGTATTTCAATGTAAAATTAATTTAATTGTTTACCGACACATAGCTAGACAGCACTTATTTCGATTTGGAATTCAATATTATCCATGTTTTATTATCACGGATAAAGGCACTTGCCTTTATAAATAGACTACGTTCGTATTTAATAATCGTTTTTCTGAAAAAAATAGATATATATATATATATATCTAACTATTTCGGAGTTTTTGATGTTTTGAACACCGTCTGGGGACGGTCGATATTATTATCACGAACACTTATTTTTGTTCAACACATATTATGATGACGTTATTACACGCGCATTATTGTAACGTAAAAACAAGATTTGATTCTACATACACAGCACAGTACACGATTATCGTAGAAACGTCAAAACTAAGATCATAACTTATGCTGTGCTTCCTCAATGATCGGTGACTGTGTATTGCGTCTGAAAGCATTTAAAGCAATGAAAAATTGCTTTCGAAAAAAACGATTCTGAGCGAAGCTTCGGTAAACTAAACATATAACTATTAATATTAATGATGTTATTCAGTAGGTATGTATATAATTATACCGTAAGAGAAATCGAGAAAAAAATTCCATTTAGTGTCACCTTATATGCAGAGCCATCCCAAAGCAAGACTTTTTTTTATGATGGAGTGGGGGGGAGTGGTGAAAAAGTAAAGTTTTTCCCGTTTTTTCCAATTAAAATCTTTAAAATGTACGTATAGTTTGCCTATTTAAAATTCCGAAAAATGCTTCATTCAAAACGTGAATAAGCAAAAAAAAAATTGTCGATTGCTTTCCGAAGTTTGGGGGGGGGGATGAAACCCCCCCTCAATACGGCCCTGCTATCTGTATTATAAAATATAATATCTATTTAGAAACGCTTGATTTAATCAAAAATAACTCTTTACAAAAGTCCTGTGAGACCTGTAGCCTTGTATGCATATGGTACATGGGCCACGACAAAATCGGAGGAACTCAAATTAGCGGTTTTTGAACGGAAGATATTAAGGGTATTGGAAGCGGCGTTTGTCTGTCTCTCTCTATCACACACGTAACATAGAAATTTAGACCATTTCTATTTCCAACTTACCGATGGAGCTAGTGATGCGATAAGGTTATAAAAATGTATCTGAATTTTTCGTAATGTCTACTTTAGATCGACTTTCCCATATTTTTTTTTCTCCATAAGTCCATCTAAAATTAAATTAATATATTCGGTCATTTAAAAATTAACATTTACATTTTTGTTAAAATTAAGGAAAAAAATGAAAAAAGTGAGAAAAGTAGATTTCGTTTTAAAGTAGATTTCACGACAAATTCAAATCAGTTTTCAGAATCCTTATCACATCACTAGGACAATCGGTATGTTGGAAGTGGGATCTAGTGTCTTTCCAAATAAGGTAGTCGTATTTATTGACATGTGCCTGTGCGTGCGAGTGAAAAATACTACTAATACAAACACACCGCGTAACGCAAGTATATCAAATAATTGCCTATACACGACTCCTTAATAAATTACCTCTTCAAATCCCCTGAGAAAAATTTATATCGCATTTTAGATACTGTGGTCTGGTGGGTACTGTTCTAACTATAACTCTTATATAGATACTTAACCGACTTTATACTTTATTTATTATAGTCTATAATTATGATTATAACCTTATAATCACCTTTGATTATATATCCTGAGTAGGTATAAACAATTATATTGAGTAATGAGTATAATATACTATATTATAATATAATAAATATAATATCTGTCAACTATAAGTATCTACACGTGGTAAGAACAAAACTACAAAATCATATTTTGTTCCCACATTTTTTTTAAACAAAATATAGTTGGTACAAGCAGCAATTTCAGTTAAAATAATGCACAACATACGTTATATTAAATTTTTATTGGTTTTAAAATCTCATTTCACCATCTAATTGGACTTAAATATCTCAAAAATGTTAATTTTGTTGAAAAAATTTCAATAGCTAAAAAAAAAATTGTGACTTCAGATTTTCTAAAATTTTTTAAATTTAATAAAGAGTAACATGTATTTAACATTGAACAATTTTCTGGTTTTTAAACCCAAAATTACCCTTTTTAGGACTTAGAAACCTCAAAATCTAAAATGTCTAAAAATAGCCTAAACTTATAAAAAAATTTAATCAACATGAATATAATACTAAATTAAATATTCGATGTAAATTTCAACATTTTTAAGTCATTATTTTTGAAATTATAAAGAAACGAAAAATCTCGATTTGGCGAAATCCTATTTTTGCTATTTTTTGTGATTTTTTGCTAGATTTTCCTTATGCAATTAGAAACTATTTAGAAAATTAAAAATAACATTTTTACTTAGTTGTTATTAAGTACCTACTAACTAGATTCAATTTTCTAGTGGAAATAAAATAAGCCTTGTAAAGATCGAAACACTCCTTCGAAATTTTGTACACAGAAAAAGAAAATGAACATCATTATAAAACTACTAGCTTCTATAAAATCTAAAAATTATTTTTTAAAACATAAAAATTTTGCTATCTATTTAAGTAACCAATTTTTGAAAACCCACACTTAAGATGTTTCTATCGAAAGAATTAAAACACCTTTCGTTTAATTTAATTATCAAAGAGAGAAAGATATGTAAAATGTAGATATACAGCGAAGTGTAGTTTTTATCTATATTTTTAATATTTTGTGATTACACAACAATAAAATTAAAGTGATACTTATATAGGACTATTTAATTACTTTTAAAACCTATTTAAATATTTTTAAATTATTACATATTATCAATATTTCTGAAAATGTCCTTAATATTTTCTATTCAGAGTCCCTAAAAATTCGAGCGTATAACGCTCTCTTAAAATGTATTTTCAGTATTATTATTATTATTATTATTATATAGGTTAATAGGTATCTAATGAAAATTTCTATTTTTATTTTGTATATATAGTATTATATATTATAATATATATTGTTGTTGGACTTGTCCGTTTAATAAATTATTAATAAATAAAATTTTAAAGATTCATACCCCTCCCCCCCCCTATAAAAGGAAATTTTGAAACATTTAAAAATGTATATAAGTCATAAAGTAGATATTTTTAGTCAAATTTTAGTTTTGAAAAATATTTTATAAAGATATTTGTCCGACAAGAATATATAGATTTTAGAAATTACATTACGTTCATCGTTCACCGTTCAACAAATATTATATTATATATTATATCATGTTCTTTGGCAATAATTTCCGCCCTCAAATCAATTAGATTAAATAGGGGTGAAAACATAAATAGGGTCAGATAGGATATATATATATATATATATATATATGTTAGATGTATTAATTTTGAAAGCAATGATAAATACGATTTTGAATGTAGTCACACAGAATCAAGTCTTCTGGCCGAAAATTTGTAAATAGGGAAAAAAATTAACATTATTATAAATCCATAAGAGTCCTCGTATCTTCTCTATGAACATAAAATGTACATTATTTTATTACTAGAAATTGTCATTAAATCCCGGAACTTAAACTCGAGAAACTTATACTTCGTTTATTTTATTTTAATTTACCGATGGGTAATTATTAGTATACTATATATTATATAATTATAGTATTTTATGAATTAATAATCATTTGACAATTCAAATAATGTAGTCAGTTTTCATACGAATCATGTGACGTCAAACACGATTTGATATTTAACGGATTTTCCTTATGGATTATATAGCCATCGGTTTTTCAAGTTTGCCAATATAAACTACCCTATAGTTTTAATATTTTTAATTAAATGTAAATAATAGACACCTATTTGAAAGAAATATATTTAAATTAAATTACAGTTTATTAGGTTTATAAAATTCTTTCTTAATGTTTTAAATAGTATTAATAAATATAGTAGATATAATATAAGCTGTATGCGTTTATTACAATGCAATATAAGAAGAAATCTATACCTATATAAGGCCTATGCTATGTATGCTTATGTCGAAGTTTTTTTTTCATACTTACTTTGTTTGTTAATGATTTAATATAAATAAAAAAAATTTTCAAAATTATTAATAATGAAATTCAATATTATACGCATAATATATAATCATGAAAATAAATTACGTTTAATGAAATTTCGCAATACATTTACTATTCAAAATACGCATGAATAAAGAATAAGTAAATGAAGCCCCAAAAATTGGGTATTAGTGTCCGGTTTCAATAACTCTCGTCTATTATTAATTTAGAGACGATATATATATATTATGTGGTTGAAGAGGATGTGGTCAACCTGAATGGTGTCGTTTTCAACGAATGAAGGAATCCATGTTAAAATCTAAAGATGGAATTAGTTACGATATGTGTATAAATGAAGAATTCCAACCAAATCTTTTTGAGATTATTTGGTCATTTGATAATAATCGAAATAAACCATTAGTCAATCCAAACATCATTTTTTTATAATAGTTGCATATTCCCATGCTAGAATGGGTTTGTATTCGTTAACAGTAACATATATTGTCTACTATTTGAAGACATTTTTGACGTGTGGATCCTTCTAATTAGCATAATATTATTTACTTTTATCCTACGGCTCTGACAAATTGTTCTCATGTAAAACCGGCGTAGAGAATTATAAAAAAAAAATCGTCGTTTTTATGATTAACGTTATAAGTTATAACGATACATGACCAACGTAACCTACTCAGTTTAAAAAAAACAAAAAATATATATATTCATGATTACAGTGCATACAAATGGCAAAATTGATTTTTTTTTTTTTTTTAATCCACAAATTCTTTAATTTAATATTTAAACATTTAAAATTGACGATTCAATAACTATCTCAGCATCTAATACGTAACTATGAAATTTTTTATACTTATATTCATTAAAATCAATTTTGAATACCTATATCTCAAATTTCTATTATTAGACATTTTTTTGACGTAATTAATTAATCGTAAAAAACTCATTATCATACAATGAGGGATCCAACAAAAATCGAAAAACAACCAATATTTTTGATAATCGTAGACATGATTTTGGGAGCATTTATCAATTTTTGAAAATTGAATAATAGCTAAACCATTATACTAGCTATACTGTTTCAATTATACTCCGAAATCAAAGTTATCTGGGAGGGTATTTGTATAAAAGTGTAAGCTTTGAATTACCAAACATTTTTTAAGATTGATAACAAAAAATTAAAATATAATCAATGTTATTGTTCATATTATAATAATTAGTTATGACTTACAAATAATAAATAAATAGTTTTAGTGTAAAGACTTGAAATTCGAATACAAATTTAATGAAACAATATTTTCACTATATTTATTATAACCTACAATGTCTTAAAAATTCTTGAAAACGCAATTTTTTGTACTTACGTTTGTAAAAAAAAAAAATACAGCAATAAACCGAATTACAATAAAAACCGCGGTTTTAACCAAATGCCATGATTATACTTTCCATTTTAAAATGCTTATAGTAATATAACTTCTAAAATACAGGCTAACAAATAGGGTAAACAAAAAATGTTTATGGTCTACTATACTTAAAAATTTAAAAAAAAAATAGAACATCTTGACCCTCTAGTAGATGTTCTTATCACGCCTTAAATCATGTAATATTACAAATATATGTAAAATTCAAAAACAATTCGAAAAATTTGCATATATAACCAATATTTATTTTATTATAACTTGTGAAATGTATTATAAATTATAATGTTTTATATATGGTATTACAGGTGTAACAGCCAAAGTTTCATCATTGTAGTGATCAGAAGTTCATATGAACATTAATAATAATTAGTATTATTATCGAAATGTGCATGCATTATTTATTTATTTCTATTAAAATTTGCAGCAAATGAAAACATTAATTGTTATTGAAAGAGTATTACACGTTTTATGATTATAGGACAGCATATATAGTTGGTTTATAAAATGTAATTAAAAATTAATAACAATGTTTACCAGCAATATTACTTCGACCTCAAAGTGCTTGGATTAAGGTGGTAAATACCATCATAATAATAGTACCTACTTATTTTTTTAGATATATTATACAATGTGTATAATATTAGAATTTAATTTTTTTAATTCAAAGTAAGTTATGATCTAATAAAAAATTTAGCTTTCTATCAACAATTATATTTAAATATCTAAAAAATTCAAAATTCATTCCTTAAACAAATAATGTTAGATATTGTATAAAACACATATTGTAGGTTTCATAAAGGAACTGAATTCTAAAAATGTCTTACTTAAAAATATTGAACCCCTTCCAAAATTTTTTTAATACAACCTTAAACAGAACACGGATTTAAGAAATAAAAGACGCAAAGATCGTTTCAATAGTTTTCATCAATAAAGTTTTAAAATGACCACTTTTTAATTTCTTAAAAAGATTCCTTTTTAATGCAAATTATCAACTAATTTAAATTGTGACATTATAACGTATACCTATACTAGTACCTATGCACTGTGCACTTCTATACACTGAAGTTACATATCTCAGTGTATATATTTATGTCTCACCTACTCACACTTCAGAATTCGTTGTAAGATTTATTACTCTTGGAAAATGAACGAATTTATATAGAATAAATTTAATAACTAAATAAATTATGTATTTACTTACATGCGGCGGTTATAATTTAAAAACATCCTAATATATATATTATATATATATATATATACCTATATGAGTGCTTGTTGCTTTATAAATAATTTATTTATTAATTTCATTATAATAATTGCAATAATTAATACAGAAATGTAAATTTAAGCGAATATTTGAAAACTAGTAACTTTTTTTTCATGACGTATAGTCTTACCAAATATGATATATGATATTTGATTCAATAGTATATAATATTACTATGTACCTTAACGCATATAATTAAATAATTGTTGACTAATTGTTCATTTATATTTACACTCTATATTATATTATTTAGTAGTAGTTCTGCCGATGGTTTAATACTTTATTATCATTATTACAATTAAAAATTAACCTTCAGAGTCAATTTAAAATTTGTACTACATACATAAACAAATTACGCTCAAAGACGTCGTTTCAAATCAATCTACCTATACCTAGGGCAATTTAAAATGTAGATTTCATTTGAAAATCGAATAGATATATAATATTATGTGACATGGTTGTATTTATGTGAGGGGGGAGGATTTCCAAAGTTATGGAAATATTTATTATAAAATTAAGAAATAAATATAGTTTTCAGTGCTAAATACTTTGAGAAAATTGGTATATAGCCCTGGAAGTACATGCAATGTATGTATCATACCTAAGTCATATTATGTATAAGATTAGTTGACTGTAAAGTATAAAACATGTATTTTATTATTTTGAATGAATATTTTATTAATGAGCTTTAATGAATAAATCAGTATTAATATATAATATTTCTAATATATATAATTTTCATTATAATAATGATTTTCTTTTCTTGCCAAATATTCATACATGCATCTAGAATTTTTATGTAATTTTATCAAAGTATTTAATACTTAATAATTTAATCATATTTTTATATAGGTAATAAGTTGGTATATATATTCATGAAAAATGTATTTATTTTTAGATTCATTTTTAATTCGTTGAAAATTACAGTATAAATAGAACTTTTAGGTTTTGAGCCCATAATTTTATAATAAGTATAATTTAGGAAAATGAAAAAACCTATTTTAATAAATAGCTAACCTAATTTTAAGGGGTCGTAGAAGAATAGTACGCAAATGACAAAATAATCACCCCTTAACTCCAGAACTTTGTTTTTGGATACGCACCTGATATGCGACATACCTTACTATTTACATGTATGTATTATATATACATATACGATTATAATGTATAAATGTATAATGCGTATATACTAAATATATGAAATGGGAATGTTGTTTTTTTTTTTTTGTACACTATACTTACGTTTACGGAAAACTTGTATATACATTTTCTATAAATTAATCGACCAATCAACAATCATAATATTATATGTTACTCTAAATTATGAAATAATCACCATTTCAGACCAATAATATACAAGGACGAAATTAGTTCCTACCTAACTATGATATATATAATATAATGTATATATTATAAATTGTATAAAATATATATATATCAATAGTATGTATAACATTAAAAATACGCAACTTTCCATTGAAACAATAAAGTCCATTAAATTTACAATTGTGGAAGTCCTGTAAAATTGTAATACCCATTTGTGTGCTGGGTGTTATATTTCTGTATCCGATAAACGACCAATTAGTAGTATGTATATAACACCCCGATCAGTTTTGAACACACCTCGTCGTAGTTTTATACCTGTAATATTCGTCTGCGCAGTGTGTTTAATATACTAATTGTGCACGTCGTATATGATAACGAAAAGACCATTACAATATTATGATAGTTAGCAATACTTTATACGGTCTAATCAATAAATTTTTTATTTTATTTTATTTTTAATAAATACAAATTAAATTTTAATATTAAACTAAATTTTATTAAATGTTAATTAAAATATTATGATATTAAAATAGTATGCAAAAGAGAATATCGGGTTAGGTATTATATTATATGATAATATTTATAATTTATTTAAAATTTAAAAAGCTGGGTAAATCAGACTAATGCTACGGACATACTAAATTAATTTAGATATATTTCTCGGACAGATATGTTATACATGTTTTACTTTTAGACATTTGCAATATGAAATCAATAATTCATAACACTAGAAAACTATTCAAATCAAAGGTCGAGTTGCTCGTGTGTTTTAACTCAAAAAGAACATTATCAGATTTTTATAGTTTTGAGATAATTAAGGTATCTATATGTATTACTTATAGATTATATATTATGATGCAGTAGTTGTACAATACGATACGATTAATCTTGTGTTTAAAGACCTTTTAAGTCTTCACATCTAAAACTAATAAATTCTGTTCATATAAATATATAATGTAAAACTTTAATGATTATATAGAAACAATTTCTACTTTTTTAAATAAGTAATATTCCTAGGTAAAAGTTCCACTCAAACTAGTACCTATGTAATATAATATGATTGCACTTGTTTGATTAAAATTTCCCAACATTTTTGAAAGTACATTTTGTTTGCGATTAATGTTAACCATATAAATAACTACATTATTGTAACATGATCTAACTTTTACATGTTCAACATTACAAATACGAATTACGATTATAGTGATGAACTAAACATTGATTAGTAATATCATTGACTATTATTTATAATCAATGGTAATATCAATATTAACATTTAGATTGATATAAAGTACAGTCTGTATGCGAAAGTAATTACAATTTATAAAAAGTTATAATTATTTCCATACACTTAAAATTATGTTTATTTGTAATTCTATTGAAATAATATTATTATCTTTATTTACTGAAAAATTATTGAATACTGAAAAGATTATAATATTTTATTATGCGTAATATGAATTATGATCTATAGGCACCTACCTATATAATAAATAATAATATTATTGTAATAATATGATAATGCGTACATATATACCTACTATAATCTAATTTCATGTGTTTAGTAGATACAATATATTATATTTTTAAGTTACCTTTTTTGATTATATGTAAAAATTTTAATAAAAATACCATTATTTTTTTTTTTTTTTTTAACAAGATAGTAGATAACTGAAAATGATTTAAACCTAAACAAAATCAAATTTCTACAGAAGTAAAAATTCCATCAAAATAATTTAAAATAATCTGTTTCTAATCCTAGATCAAATTGATCGGCTACTTTCTGTGACGCCAGATAATTTTCAATGTATCAACAAACACGAAAAAATCCATATGGCAATCTGTTATGTATGTCGATCTAAAAAAGTATTAATTACACTTCCTAAGGGCATTCTAATAATTTTTCAATCAAGACTGCAGCTATACTATTATTATAATATTCATCAGTGATTTGAATAATAATATTCAAATTTGTCTTTCGCATTATTAATCGTAGATTAACTATGCGCACAGTATAAGTCATTTATAACTTTTTAATAATCGTGATTGATAGTTTCCGATGACGCGAGATAATATTCACACGTTTTTTCGGATTAATATGTTTTTTATTTAATTTCCTTTTTTTTTTTTTTTCTTCAGTTCGATTAATGACTGTTATTAGTTATTACGCACGTATGTAAGTATATATCTGTATACATAATAACCGGCTAATTGCATTTTCGAACACGCAATGTGCATATACGGACGGTTAATTTTTAATTTTTTTTTTTTTTTTTTTTTTTGCTTTTACCTATATTGTCTTTCACCACGTGGCACGTGCTATGACATTGTTA
Source organism: Pemphigus obesinymphae (assembly GCA_025469235.1). Classification (NCBI taxonomy): domain Eukaryota; kingdom Metazoa; phylum Arthropoda; class Insecta; order Hemiptera; family Aphididae; genus Pemphigus; species Pemphigus obesinymphae. Next base: position 20,100 of record JAIPRL010006493.1, read on the forward strand.
AAAAAATAAATAAACAAATAAAGCGATATAATATCACTTGACGTAAAAGAGTGGTATTCAAATTAAGCGATAGATACTACATATGGTTTGTATAAAGACAATAACCGACACGAGCTAATTGTTTGCCTAAGCTAATTGTTCATTAAAAGAAAAAACTAATTGACTGGTGTAAAAAAAAAAAAAAAAACATAAACAACAATGTAACCCCAGTACCGGTTATACTCGTGTAGGTCACACGCATCGCGTATACACCTTGAAAAGGGGTGACCACGGAGTGTCCGAAAAAGGCACATCATAAAGGGTTGCCCGGAAAGGGTTATCATCAAAAGGGTCATCGTCATGTAAGGGTGTACCTGTGTGTCCCGTGGGAAATCATCCCATTGTCCTGTGCCGGACACCCGAATTATCATAATGCGCGTAATCATATGTATCGCAATGTCCTCTTCCCGAAATATATCTGATCGGTTATAATAATAATAATAATAATAATAATAATATATTATAGGCACACACAAGGTGTCCTGTGTGGGAATATGTGTTCGGGAACCGGTGTACGATGGGAAACTATCCGGTCGTGTATCGGTTTTATTCGCAGACAAAGGCATATTTTACATTTTGTTTCGGAACATCCGGTTTTTCGGATGTCCAGTAAAAGGGTTGTTCAATCACAATATCGCATATATATATTATCGTTGAAGACCTAAGTATTATAATATTTTATGTTGGCCAATAGACGGTATAAGTATATACCTCGTTCGATCACTCTGCAATTTACAGTTAAATTAATGTTTTTTTTTTTTTTTTTTTTAACGACTTGTAAAGCCTCCTATATATATATAGTATACGACATAGAAAATCTTCTCGTGGGAAACCACGTATCGGAACATAATATGGCTAGCAACGTTTTTACCGTTTTTATAATATTACGACAGAACTGTATCATAGATATGGATGACATAAATATTATAAAACTCATCTGCGTTCAGACGTCAAATTTGTGATAAGAAAATAAAACATGCGCATCCAAACCAAAAAAATACATTATTGCTATAGGATTTTTAGTATCCATAGTAAGACGAGGGCACGTATTTTGTGCAATTTGCTTAGAAATTTATTTTCTGTTATTCATTTATAAAAAATTAAAACAAAAAATAGATTTTCATCTCCAATGCAAAAGTCCATTTGGACTGATGGAAAAAAACTTGATAAATTATGATAAAAGGTTGCATTTATGACATTTTGTAACTCCACGTTGTATGACATTAATCGTGATGATATGTCAATTAGTGTCCTTTTCCTTGGAGAAATCCATTATAAAATGTAATATGCATTATATAAAGATTATAGGTAAATATAAAGCACATACAATTTGAAAACAATACTGCATTTTTGTAAACACGTAAATGACAGCGATAGTAGGTTAGGTTACCTATTACTTATGTTCTGTGGTATCACGACGTGACCGATAACTAATGATAATAGGCTAAACTGATATAGGTCCAGGAGTAGATATTATTATAACAAAGTCGTGCGCTAAAAACATTGTTGCCAACGTTGCCAACGATGTTTCAAAAAATCCTTTGATGTTTACCGCCTCCAATGTGGCAACGTAATTCTGTTGTCCCCTTTTCCACTTTGTTTGCAATCCGAAGAATCCGAAATTTTTTATAAATTTTTTGAAACAATGTGAGAATACGTGTATTGCTACTTGGCCTGGCCATGGCTTAACGTATATAGATTGAAATCTTTACGAAATAATTAAAATATTATATAGGTATTCAAATTTATAGCTATTTTAAATATCAACATATATAATGAGAATACCAATCTATTCAATCCGCTTCTTTTTAATATGGTTTAAAAAAAAAAAAAAAACGTTGAAAGAATGTATTTTTTCAGAATGTCTTGAGAAAAAAACCTATAAATTACTACTCGTGTTCATTCAACAAATATTTCTATTGAAATAGTTTTCTAGGACAACTACTGTCAACATGAACATCGAATTCTCTATTCTAAAGTCACACATACTGTCTATATTTATGATCGCGCACAATATATTGCAATTTTTTGTTACCGTCTAAGAACCACATTTCTAAAAAAAACTAGATATGCTTGAATACATTTTTAATTATATCAATACCCATACACGCCGTTTTGCAATAATTATATTATTTAAAGATCTACAAAAATTACAATATGTTTGTCCTTTATTGATGCATTTGGACGACAGTGACTATATACTGTATAGTGATAGTTGACGATAGTGAGTTATCTTATTAATAATATAAAAGATATTAATCAGACATATATATGTACCTTTTGAACGTTTTATTATTTAGATTTTTTTACGAGCAAAACTATAAAACCCAATACTTAGTGTTCCATTAGTTTTACTGTCTATATAAATATAATATTGTGCGTCAGTGTCGATAACTTATTTATCTATGATTAAATAAAATTATTTACACAGTTGATATTCTTTTGAGCAGCGGGAATATCATTGAGAGGGGTATTGGGTTTTTTTTTGCTTATTTACATTTTTAAAGAAATATTTTTTGTGGCATTAGAATGAAAAATAGTCCGGTGAAATATTAAAATTCGCCTACCAAAAAGCTGGCACATCCAAAAAAAAACTGAAATGACGCCACTGCAGGTGAGCAGGGTTGTTTATTTTCAACTATTTATATATTATAATTATTGGAATTAAATCAATATTTTAATGGTCTAGTCTTAACGTGTAATTATTTTTATATCTTTATTGCTTTGTAGAATATAAAACCTAGGTAAAAAGATATTTCTTAATCCAATATATTTTTTTATTATTAGTTGGCTACTAACTATTTTAATTATATATGAATATATATCATATAAAAAATATAGCCTGATAAAAATTATTTTTATTACATTTTAAATTATAAAATAAATTATCAAGACAGCCAATTTTAAGAGATTAACAGTCTGTGAATTGAGCAGCACATTGTCAAATTTTCCCGTATATTTTATGCAAATTTTCAACCGATTTCTAATAAATAAAAAACAATCCTGAAAATCATCGTCTTGACGAAATCAAGAATTAAACCGTCGACATTTTCAAATAATTAAACTATATTTCAATTGACTAGGTATATATTAACAGTTTTTACAAAAATGTAAAAATAATACTTTTTACAACATTTTTTTCTTTAAATAATAATAATATATAGGTATATAGTCCTTTTCTTGATTATTTTTGAAAAACAGAATTTAAAAATCTGAAGAATCATACTGAATATATCATCACAGGACACACTATATATATAATTTATATATAAGTATATATACGACGTGCAGCTATACGCCTGCACGTTTATAATATTGTAATTTATCACGGTATAATAATTGTAATTGATGAGTTTTAATTTGTCATCGTTCAATAACTAATTAGCAACTAAAAATAATTATTGTAAGTAAGAAGTTAGTATCGAAAAACTTTAAGAACAATATTACAATATTAATTGAATTTCTATAAAATCCCTGAAAACTAATTGTAGAACCATTAGACAATTAATCGATAACAGAATTAAACTGTTATGTAGTGATGAAATTCAGTATATTTTTTTATTAATGGACATATTATGACTATTATACAAATCTTATTTCGTTTTTGCTTAAAACGTATACCAGAATAATATTAATAAGATATGCTTTCGTTCTAACGTTCAAAATGTTTATTATATCTAAAACATGGGTGGGGTCAAGGGGTATATAAGAGATACTTTATATATTTTATGCAATTATTATAATATATTATACCTACTAGGTAGCTATTATTTTTTATAGGTTATGTTTTTATTTTTTATTGGATTCTGAGCGGAGCAAGAAATGTATTGGTTTTACAATGATGTGTTTTTTTTTTATGTCTGTATACAAAATTTCTACCAGAAGGAGTACTCCGATCTTTACAATCTTACCCAATTTCCGATAGCAAATTTTATCATGGTACTTTAGAGAGGTCGTTTTTCGATAAAGAAAACACCAGCGAAAATTTAGCATAAAAATCGGAAAACACGATTGTGTTAAAATTCTTTATAACTCCGAAAATATTGAGGCTATATGCATGACATTTTCACCACAAACGTATATACATAAAATATTGAAACGAAAAATTTTTCGAACATTTTTACCTATTTTTGGACTAATAAATCATGATTAATAATATGAAAATTTGAGACATTTAATTCATAATATAGCTTAATTATAGTTTTTATAAGACCTAAAAATGTAATGCAGTGCTACAAATATACCATTCTAGCTACATACAAAAATGAGCAAGTACAATATTTTTTAATAATCATTTAATTTTTTTTTTTGAATACCTATTTAATTTTTTTAACATTTCGGTATGAAACTTAATTTATAATAGTCTTAATTTTAGGTTTTAAGACCTGAAAATTTAATACAGTATTAAAACTACGTCATTCTAGGTACACACAAAAAAAAATCCGGTTTATACAATAATTTTTAATAGCCATTTCATTTTTTTCGATAATATGCGTTATTTTTGTATGAAATGTGTTCGAATTTCAAGGAAATAATATACCTATAAACTTAAAAATTCGATTTTTGGCATTTATTTATGTTTTAACATGTATTTTTTTATCATAAAAATAATGGTGAAGTCAGAATTTGGCGATCGAACTTGATTTTAAAGTTATATTAAATTGAAATTTAGCGATTTCAGCATATTCATTTCCTACTGATATTTTCATGCGCGAGGTCCTCAGTTCGAATCTTTTCATAACTTTTTGCACCGTTTTCGATTTTTTTTTTCGTTCATTATATTATATAATATTATCATATTATTAGTATAATCTACAGTAATTGTCTAGTATATCCACCGAAGCATCACTCTGAATCGTTTTTTTTTTTTCGAAAAAAATTATTTATCATTGCTTTCAAATTCAATAAATCCGACATCATTATCCTACCCAACGTGCGAAGTGCTTCCAGGCTTTTTTTAAATTTTCAATGTCTAGTCTTAGTGGTATTTTTTTATTATTATTCATCCGTATTGTCATTATTATTGTTGTTTGTTAATGTTATTATTATTATTTTCCATTGTCGTGTAACACTTACTCGGGAACTGCCCGTTAATGAAATAAATAAACAATATGTAGGACGCAGGTTCTATATAGTATGCCTAGCGATTACCTATAATATATTTTGTTTCTGGACATTAAAAAATAATAGATAATGCGCCTACGTGTTGATTATTACACGCGATATTACGTTATAGATATTTATGTATGAAACCCAATTTGCATGGTCAAATTATTTATCAAATATTTGGCGATTATCGAATTTCGTCAAATATTTACCAATAACTTTAGTAAGGACTAATAAAGTGTTGAGAATTTTATTATTTAAAATGTATTCACTAGGGTAAAATAAACAATATGTAACAATTATTATTATATTTAAATATAGTGTATAGCTATGTATAATTACTGGTAAAACGGCGCCTGCTATAATAATAGATGTAAGTAGGTATACACGTTTCTATCGCGAACTTGTATAGACATCGAGATAATATGTATAAAAAGAGAGGAGAATAATTTAGAAACTCAATCCAATTTTCGTACACCGTTCCTTGTAACGGCAATTTATGATTATTATTTTACAATCTATAATAAATTAAGTTCGGGCCACCTATACCTATATACTACATACATATTGTTAACCGTCACGTTTATCTTCATTTCTAAAAACGTATGACAATGTATATTTTTATATTAAGTACGTGTTTTTAAATTATAGATAAATAAATATCGAACAAAGATTAAGTTAAAAATTCAAGTATCATATTTATACTGTATACCTACGTGTATAATTTGCATTGGCCCGTCCTGTTCGAATTTCGGGACACTATAGCCCGGGCTACACACTGGGTTTCTTTGGCAGCGATGTGTCCACATCACGCGATCGTATAATAATATTTACACCGCACGTATATATGAGCTCGTCGATTATCGTCATAATTAAATAAGAAAATTACTAGAAAAAAAAACTGAAAATCTCCGATTCTACACGTGTGCACGCGTGTATACTATAATAATATGCAGTGAGTGATTGGTAACGATTATTATTATGCGTGTGCATGTGCATTTACGTACTCCTATATGGTAATTATTATGAGTAAAGCTCAGCATATATATATATATATATATACTAATGACGAAATTGCACACCTATTCACAAATTTCAGTGTGATCTCTTCTAATGTAGTATTCGTGTGTAATATTATTATTACACGTGTATACGAATGAAACGGATTAGATTTATAAACGCATTTCTTATGTGCGCGGTGGAAACCGGCATTTATTTTAATATTCTCGGTCCGCTAAAAACGTCCGATATTTTACACCGGAGATAGAGCGGTTTATTCGTCTGGTAGTCCGGTATATGATGCAAAAATTCAATGGGTTTTGAAAAAAAAAAAAAATGTATATATATTATTATAGGTATACCTATACTGCTGCGGCAGTCTTCGGTGTTTCGGCGCGCGCGTCTGACACGAACCGACAGTTATGAAAAAACGCATTCTTCGTACGCGTATAATTACACACGAGCGTTTCGTATTTTTTTTTTTTTTTTTTTTTACATTGGAAAAAACACTATTTATTCATGACTTTCGTAGACGAATCTGGCCGTCAAACGAATAATCGGCGGTATTTCGAAACGATTGTCCGGGAGAGCGTAATTTAAGATTCGATCTGCAATATTTTCCACACGGTATATTATAATATATTATACCATATATAGAACCTATTTATTTTCCATTCGTTTACTTAAACAAATCTCATTTTCTGTAAAAAAATAAAAAAAAAATAAAAAAAAAACAAAAAAAATTTTAAACGAACGTCTTAATAAAGCTGATTTTCGAAAAAAAAAAAAAAAAAAAAAAAAAAAAAAAAAAAGTAAAAACCAAATATGT
>JAIPRL010006494.1:0-27066 GCA_025469235.1 Pemphigus obesinymphae
CGCAGTTCGTTAACTGCGCCTCATGTTTCAGATTTGATGTTATTATCAACATCAGATTTATCACCAAATATTGAAAAATTATTAGCTAATAAGCCCCTTCATAGGTCTCACTGATGTTTTTTTTTTTTGATATTATTAAAACATATGCAATTTAAACTGATGTTTTTTTATATTATTAAAACATACGCAATTTAAAACTTTGTTTGATTTAAATACCCATCTATTCTATTCTTATATATATATATATATATATTCTTATATATCTATTCTTCTATAATCTATTCATGTATAGATTATAGAAGAATCATAAGTGTAAGCAAGTCTTGTTTATAAGATGGCCCGCCAGCTAAATGTAATTGAAATTATAGCCCGCTTCCAAAATAAATTGGGCAGCCTTGCTTTAAGGAGTACATATAGAACACTATTTAGTCAATTATTGTATTGTACAATATAAGATTCTTTGTTTTTACCCCTTCTATGTTAGTTTATATGTTTGTTAGAAATGATAGTAAAATAGAAATTATTTAAGAACTCATTAAATGTTTACTTGGCGTGACTAAATAATTGAAAACGAATCTACTCAAATTTACTGACATAGAGTTTGCCATCATATATAGTGTTTAATCAATTTTATACAAGCCTAAAAACATTAACAACAAAAAGTCAGTGTGTAGTCCATATATATACATATATATATATATATTACTGTAAGAAATGCTTCTTTATTAAAACTATTCAAAATAGATATTGGAAAAAATAAGTGTAGTTTAGAGGGGGAGGTTAAACTAACTTAAAAATATTATAATAATTGGCTTAACATTAATGCTCAGTAGAATGGAAATTATTTAAGAACTCGTTAAATGTATACTTGGTGTGACTAAATAATTGAAAACAAATATACTCATATTTTCCGACAAAAGTTTTTAATCTAGGTATATCATTTCGATTATTTCATACAGGCAGGATAAACTTTTAAAGGTCAAATCTAATTTAAGGTAAATTTAAATTCGTGTTTATTCTTGGTTTTACAATTTCCAATTATGAGAAACTCTTTCAGCTATGTAATTTGTTACATGAAGATTATTTAATATTTCAGAACAACTTTTTTATGAATAATGACATTAAAAATGTTGATGTTTTTCATACATTTTTTTATCAGATAAATAAAATTACTCGTTGATGGATTAGATTTGTCATCATAACCAGGGCGTTATAGCTTCAATTAATAGCATTTGATAATTGTTTCGTAATTATTTGAACAGGATAAGTTCTTAATGAAGTTCTACAATGTTATTCTGCTATTTTTCTTATAATAATAATTAAAGAGTTTGCCGTCATATATAGTGATTAATACATTTTATACTAATAAGCCTACAAATATTAAGAACAAAATGTCAGTGTGTGGTTCATATATTTATATTACCTACTGCAAGAAATGCTGCTTTATTGAAACTACGAGTATTTAAACAAATATGGTGTCGCAATGAAAATACCATATATGAAATAGGTATTGGAAAAATAAGTGTTATTTAGAGGGGGAGGTTAAACTAACTTAAAAATATTATGAGTAATAATTGGCTTTACATTAATGCTTCTATGGGACATTATAATTTACTTAAATATGTTTTATGTATTCGTACATGATATGATTATAAATATTAAAATGTATACAATATAATATATATATATATATATAGTAAACAATATATTCATATTATTTTTAAACATATACTTATATATATGTATACATATTTAAATGAAAAAAAAAATTTACAGGATGCTAATTGAAGTATTAAAATGGGCCTGCCTAAATGTTCGCACAACCCGGAAAAAATTTAAATTATGCCTCTAATATAAAGGAGGACCTCAGAATATATTTTCATGATTTATAAAAACATATCATACATAAGTTTAAATATATAATATAATATTATTTCAAACACTTGGAGGGATACAATACATTTTTTAAATCGTAAAAAACATCAAATTTAATTTTTTTATGAAATATTAAAATTTTTTTTATTCTGACTCCAGAGGTAATGTAAATATATATATTTTTTTTTGAAAGAAGGGGATAAAGCTATTTTTAGTCAACCATTTTAAAAAAATACTGGTCACCATACATTATGTAAAATAATTCATGTATAAAGTGTAATGAATTTTCAGTATAAAATTAGGTTAAAATTAATATAAGTTATTTTCCTAAACAGGTCTTTTTTAAATGTTATTTTTATCCATAGAAAACACTTTTTAGTGGTTGGATAAAGATATTTTTAGATAAAATAAAAAAAAATATGTATGTGCAATATTATAAACTTTTCTTATTTTGGAAAGAAATTGAAGCTTTGAAAATTTTTTTTTAATAAAACATACAATTAAATAAAAATTACATTATGTATATTAAGAATGCATAATACATTTTTTTTTTTAGCTAATTATGGAATGGCGAAATGTAAGTTCAAGCACTTAATATATAAATTATTTTCATTATGCAGTAAATAAATGTATTCAAAATTAACTTGTGACTATTACATTATGAATTATTATTATTGCACGTACGAAAATTATTACGCTTATAACTGCAAGTAGATAATGGTTACTAATAAAGTCCGTAGTAATTATGTATTTATTATTTGAATATTTTTATGTAAGCAATTTAAAATATATTTCATTATTTCAGCCGAGACATCCGTAATAGGTAAGTTAATCTTTTAACTTTTTAGTTTCAGTAAATACTCCACGTTATTAAACATAAGGATACTTATGGTGTACTTTAAAGGTATTCAGCTTATGCACGTAGTATGAAATTATAATTCATATACCTACTCAAAAATCCCTTAATTCGATATTATGTTTTTTTTTCATCAGTATAACCGATCTTGCGTGTAATCATATTCGTCAATATTTTGAAAGGTACATTAAATTATACATAATAATATAAAATGGATGGATAACCCAATGGCATAGGAGAAGATGGTCAGAGGGGGCCGTTGCCCCCCCCTCCCAGGTATAACAAAGTTATATTTGTAACCCTTCGGATAAAATAAATGTAAATATGTATAATTCATTTGTAACTATAATAGTAAACAATACTCAAAGGTAACATTTTTTGTAATCTATGAATTATTATCATTCTTCTATAATATATATATTTGAATTATAAATTTTTTTTCTGTCATGTTTTATTCATATTTTTCACTTGCTTATACCGCTCTGTATAATAATAAATGCAATATTACTAAGAATCAAAATGTGTTCTCTCAAAATATTTATATAAATCATACAACCTTATCGGGGAAAAAAAAAATTATCATGTAATAAGGATAGAACAATTATTGTGCATTTTATCAACATCTAAAAATAAATATATCTATACGAGTTTTTAATTAGGTATCAAATCTGAGTCAGTCATGGGTTTTGTTCACTTACGTCGAAAATATGAAAAAGTACATTATTTTTATTTTAAACCTACTTAATTTATTTTTATGCTATTTTTTAAAATATTAAAATATTAATAAATATGAAAAATATTATATAAAACTTGATCAAACAAATATAACTATTATAATAAATAATTTATTCCATTAAAGTATTAAATAAATTTATATTTCATTTATAATAATATGTTGTTCCAAAGATGTAGGACAATCAAGATTAGTTATTAATTGTATAGTAAATGTTATTTTCTTAGACATTTTATGTACTTATTATACTTATATATTTAAATATAATTATTGAGAGTCTTTATGTATTACTATTGATTATATATACTATGTATTATAGATAACTCATTGTTATCAATGATATTACATATTAAAAATATATATAAGCCTTAAATGTTTGTCCTTCCCCAAGTAAAAAAATAGGATATATTTTATATAATTTATTTATATAAAAATTATTTTATATATAATATATAGGATAATTATTTAAATACCTAGTCAAGTTTTGCGCAAACTGATTTCTCCGCAAATATACTGGCAGTTTAGGACGTAAGATTAATATGAAAAATGTTCATATGTCATGTAATTAAACCCAATTAATAGACGTTTTTGGTACCTATATTGAATTTTTATATATTTTCAAGTATTAATTAGTAAATATTTTTTACATTAAGCACATGTAGTTTTTTATTTGTAACAGTGGACATTATGAGTTAAGTATAAGCGATTTTTTTGAGGAGTTCTGTAAAAGCCATTTTTGTAAAATTTTAAAAAGAATAAAAATCTTAAAATATATAAAATATTTATGTACTTATATTACAGTAATTTAAAAGTTTATCTGTTTCAGTACCACTTTTTATTGTTACATAACCAGAATATTTGTGTACAAAATTAATTATTCAAAATTAATAACTTTTTTATTTATTAATATTTTTTTAATAAAGCGATTTTAAAACCCAGTTTACGTAATTTATAATATTGTGTCAAAATTTGGTTTCTTAATTAGAATTACAGACTGAGAACAATTTTTTTCTCACAAAACCCTTTTTACGATAAATTTTACGCATGTGTGGTGTTCTCTTTAGGAAGTATAATACTGATGAATACATTAATATGTTATATTTATGTGACTTAATTTTTCATACAGGCGTACCTATATTATATGGAATTGATTTTTTTTTTCGAATTTTGACCTTTAAACGGCGTTTACACTTTGTAGTATACTTATGTTATATAACAATATTGGCTAAATTAATATTTTATTCTTATTATTTTTATAGCTTTTATTATATCTATAAAATGTTTGGTATTCACATCGGTATCTTTAAATAAATATTTTAAGATATTTTAAAATGTGTTTAAAAGTTTCAAACATAGAGCAGTAGTAGGTTTGTTCCAACACGAAATTCGTTATTAGGTGTGGACTGATCCGTGATTGATTTACTGCGCATGCGTTCACGTGGACTAATCATGAACTCGGAGCTCCGTTGGAACGCAATTCGGATCGCCCATGATTGAAAAATATAGATAAAAGTCTTTCTCTGAATTAACACAGTATTTTAAGTAAAATCAATGCATAATATGTAGGTACCTTCCATTTTGTATACTCGTATATTATGTATGATATTTGTTAATTACAATTAATTACATTAATATAATTACAACAAAAAATAATAAAAATAGTTACGTTTAACACGTGAAACAACATATTTATATATACGTATATTTATTATAACTTACTGTTGTTTACAAAAGCGAACAATTGAAAAGAAATATTACTCAATTATTATTATAGGTGTTATTGATAACATAAATAATAAATATATGATAACAGTGTCTCCAACTACCAGTTCCCGTCTGAATCCGCGGATCGTTTTTACCGTCAGAAACCAATCCTAAAACTAATATAACGACGTGTTGAAACAACAGTCTGATAGTTTGAGTTTGCGTTTCTGGCGTGTTGGAATGGTAAAACTGGCAAAACTCTACTGCGCATGCTCCCGCCAGTCCTGTGATCGTTTGACTGCGTGTTGGAACAACCTAGTGTGGTTGGAGATAAAAAACTATTCTCCGAAAAACACTATTTTAATAAAATTATGATCATCCTATATTAGAAAATATTTCAAAATTGGAATTGTTTTTCAGGTAGATTAAGGAATAAAATGCATTGGACAAATGAAAGTAAGTACCTATATCGAATAATATAAATAATTTTAAATCGTATAATAAATACAAATTAGACAATGAGACAAGAGTTTAATGATTTTAAAATTTCAAAAAAGTCATGTTATTTGTTAACTCATGTAAATTGTTTAGTATTCATTAGATATAAAACTAAATGAGCCAGGAATATTCATGTTATAAAATTGTGTAATCATCTTAAAATTTGTTTTGGATTTATTTGAAAATTGTTAGTGAAAAAATTATCTTAAAGAGTAGTTTTTTTCAGTAATCTATACATTAAAGCAGCGGTTCTCGAACTTTTACGGATACAGCACTATTAGAAAACAGATTATGTTTGGCAGAACCCCAACTCACTCAACCTTAATTTTTGAACTGTTAACTATAAATATTCAATAATTAAAAACATTTTAATGTTACCGATTATATTATTGTTTATAATTATTAATGTGTTACAACGCATTATGTGTTAAAACTAAAAATCTAATATTAGACTTCTCGCATAATAGTATTAGGTTTGTTAAAAAATAATATGAACTTACTAGCCGTAACAGCATAATATAAAATTAATAGCCTTTATTTCAAACAACTTATAATAGATATAATACACGTACAGAAAATAAATACTTGTGCATTTAATTTATAATATTACTTAAGATCTAATGTGAATTATGGAACTGTTTCAATGTTTTATTTATAATAGTTTTAAAATTAGGTTTTATATCCAACTACTGAATTCGTATATCTGGGGTGGCATTCAATCTACTTCTATATTTATTTTTGATGTATACATAAGGAGAAAAACCAGCCCCGCAAATATAGGTTGTCACAAAATATAATAGAGTTAAAATAGCCTTATCGGCCACTGATAGGTATTCGTTTCTAAGTTCAATCCATAATTAATTTAAAGATATTGTTTGAAATTTTTATTTTAAGAATGATGAACTTTGAATTTCAATAAGATTTGAAAATGAAAGGTATTGTTCCAGTTCACAATAGAATTTTGTTTCTAATTGATGTCATTATTAATATTGGGGAAGTATTCTGACAACGATGTGTTAAGATTATCCAAATGATCAATTATATTTTTCCTGATATTAAATGTTAATTTCAACTTGTTTTCCTTTATAAATTGCATAATAGAGGAATACATTTAATATTCTTATTTTTTACACATGTGATCCAAATTTCAAGTTTAGTTTTAAATTATTTAATTTTGTCTCTAACCATGAATGTAGTTGTTGCTTTTCCTTGTAAAGACTTAGTAATTTCATTCAGTTTACCGAATATATTTGCAATATAAGCTAATTTTATAAGCTACTGTTTGTCAAGTAATTCAAAACGACCAACGAATGTAGGTATATTTTGTCCCGATAGAAAAATCTTAAGTTCATTATGCAGTTCAAACAACCTAGTTAAAACTTCGGTTCTTGAAAGCCATCTTTCAAAATCTGACTTCAGTGTGAAAGAGAAGTGAATAATGCTAACTACCCATATCTGTACATACTTTCTTAAAACTACTTGACTGGAGTGAAGAAAACTTGACATAGCTTACAATGTATATAGCCTGATTCAGAAGTTTCAAATCCGTTGGCATTTTCTTCCCAACAAGAGCATGCCGATGTAAAACACAATGACTACTGTTACACTTTGGCACAAAATTTTTTATTCTTGTTATTGTTCCTTTTATTTTTCTAGTTATAACAGCAGCCCCATCACTACATACATCAATACATTTAATCCAATTAATCTGATGTATACTCACGTAATTATCAATTACTTTAAACATTTCTTCACCAGTAGTATTTGTTTCCGAAGGAGTTTACAGCAACAAATCTTCTTCGATAGATATTTTAAAAATATACCTCCCGTAAATAAGCAGTATTGAAAATCCAGAAACTTCTATACTTTCCTTAAGTTGAAAACTAAATACCTTACAACTTTTCAACCACAGTTAATGAGTTCATTTTGGATATTATCAGAAATTTTGTAGATTCGATCAGATAGTGTTGTAGTGAGACGGTTAAAAGTCGGTAGGTAGGATAAACAAATCGTAAAGATTGTCAATTGAGTTATTTAAGAGATTTAAATTATAAGTGTATGGATACATAAACACGTAATTATGGAAGTCTCAGGTCGCCGACTACTTATGGGGTGATTCCAGGTGCTGTAGTAATATAAATGTACGAGTGTCGCATATGCATTGTATTGTTATGGCGATGAGATAATGTTTGTACGTACTAGCTACCTATTGATCTTTTCCACGTTTCATATTATACTTATATACTAATTATTATGATATATATGAGAGTATTTACCGCTCTGCTGCTTGTAGGTAGATTCTCGGAGTTGTTGTCAGTTCTTTGCATACGGGGTCGTGTCTTCGATGATTGTTATTAAACTTTGTTACAATATATTACCCATTCAAGAGATATTTGATATAGGTGAAATGAATACACAAATATTTTTAATCTTGTATAGAACAATTATTAGACGTATAGAAAATAGCACGGCTATGGATAACTTTATAAATAAATGAAGGGTTAGTTTTATGTAAAGGATTATTATGAATAAAATACTTTAAATGGAAAATTGATTACTATGTGTAGATGCATGTGTATATTTATGTGCCTATAGTTACTAATCACTTTGTTGGTTTAGTCTCACTTTTCTCGATACAACAATGACGAAGATATTTATGTAAATATTTATTGCGTGTGTTATGATAACCATGGATTAGGACTTTCGTATTGAATCGTTATCTTAGAGCACGTTCCCGTGATGAGACAAACGTTTGCGATAGTCAAGTCCAATTATAAAGTTGATTATCGACTAGTAGGCAATACAATATGTTTGGTTTCTGTTCACTACCAATTGGTATAAACTGAATGTACAATATGCACTCCTACACGACGATAAATGATTGGGCGGTAATTTAATTAATGCGACATATAATTATAGGATAGGTAGTTGCTTTGCAAATGTTTGAATTATTGCCTAGTGTTATCGTTACCCAATAGTGAAACTTTGTGTGAAAGCGAGAGTTGGATTTTATCCTTAAAATCACTATAGCATAGATTATCTACGGAAGCGTTATCTTAGAGCACGTCTCCGTGTTGATAAAAACGTTAACAATAGGTAACTTATAATATAATGTTTGTTGTCAACGAATAGAAGGTATAATATGTCTTTCTATTCTGTCTACTACCAATTGGTGTAAACCGAAGATTTACCGCATATACTATTCTATTCTTCGGCAGATAATTGACTACGTTGTTTATCGAATAAATGGAGTTATACTATTTATACACAATGTACAAAATCTACTACCTGATATCGGGCTGAAGATTGTTCACAGATGTGGATAATCAGGTTGTCTTGGATTGATGGTTAAAAGATTGATATATATAAAAAGTGCGAATTTGATAGATAGATGAATTTATATTCAGGAGATTATATTATATTATATTATATTATACTAGCTTAAGTGCAACACCTGTCGGGTATAAATCCTTGTAAGTGCAACTCCTTTTATATGAGACTATTCGTAAGTTCAGTACCTCTTGAGTGCGGAATCGTAAGCTTGAAACTCCGATTGAGGGTGATACCTTGTAAGTTTAACTTTTATTGAGTACAACACCTCATTAAAATAATTGCTTTTGCAAATCGTATAAATCGGTTTATGTATTTTATCCGAAATAATATTGTTAATTAATTAATTTTAAAAATATTCCGCCTACGGCGAACACTGGCGTTCGCTTCCTAGATGATAGTTGTTCCCTCCTAAAGTGTAAACTGTTGACAAAAAAAGTAATCCGAAACTTTATTGAACTTACTATTCTCGGATTTTTATAAGTTTTATATTTTTATAACTCGAATAACTCGCTACGCTTGGTTCTCGTCTGAGTGTAACAGGTTTTACTCAATCTCAATATAAATTTGATTAAAATTTTAAGAAATATTTACCGTTAAATATAATATTGGTATAAAATAAAATAAAAAAGTATAATATAATATGGTAGGTATAGCTATTTCGCACATATAAAAAGTCGCTCGGGCTTTTCGTTATCAAAACGAAGTTGTTTTTATACAACCATTGTCGTTAGGTAAATTTGTTCGAACGTCCGATTAAACATCGTATATATATATATATATATATATATATATATATATATACCTATGATAAAGGTTTGCCTGAATGTATCAATATAAATTAATTTCAAATTGTGAAAAATAATAAGGAAGTTCTACGATTTTAAATTCATTACTATGAGATATAAAAACTATAGTACCTATATAGGTACCAATTCTATGAATCAACGAGACAAACTTAAATACTTAGTACGGGCTTTTCACAGAATATTATATGACGCTTAATAAATGAAATAAAATAGATAGGTAGATATAAAATTTAATTCAAACAAACGAAAGAAAATATTATAAAAAAATATATAACGATTTCGGATGTTATATAAAAAAAAAGTCGCAAAAGAACAAATAGGCGGAGTGAGATTTGAACCGGCGTACCCGCATTGAAAGTTCATTGCCGTTCATTGCCGTTCCTACAAAATCGATTATAAAGCGTTTGAAATTTCTCGTATTTAAACTATTCAGATAACGTACGACACTGTTACGTATATATAGACAGATAATATATCCGCGTATTCGGAACGAACATCCCGGTCGATCGGGGACGAACGATAGACAAAGAAACGTTCGGTCGGGCTTTAAAACTTCCGGGAAACGTGAATCCGAAGTCCGCGGAATCGAAAAAGGCCGACAAAGTCGCTAAAGCCGATTTCGGAAGTTTGGAGCAATAATACGACGATGCGAGAGAACGTTGAGTGATAACGGAAATCAGCGAGTATTGGGAATCACATTTTTTCTTCCAGGCGTTGAAATCTCGGAGAAAAGGCGAATATGCAGAGGAACGAAAGGTGTTAAAATTTCAAAACGACCGGAAAAGAGTTTGAAAACGGTAACGGTAACTCGTTGAGCGGCATCGAAAACGGACTGAAGAATTGAATTTCTATAAGAGGTTTTTCAAAAACTGTTAAAAAAAGTTATCGTTTTATATATAAGATTATTTATATGAGTACAAACCATTGATTATATAAGTTTATTATATAATAATCAATGGTACAAACGATCGAAAACCTGAGCATGTATCACCTCGTCCAAACTTCTCTTATTTTTGGTGCATTCGTTGCTTTTAAAATACAAAATACAACGCACATAAATATATAAAATAATGAAAAACTGGGAAAAAAAGATCATGACGGCAACGACGCGTGGCGCCGTGTACCGTATACATTAGTAAATAAGTAGGTACACAAAAATAATAATTAACGATAAGAAAATACGATTTCAGATATTGGAAAACGTCGAGTGATAACGGAAAAATGGGGAAAAAATGCAAAAAAATATGGAACGAAAGAAAACCTGAAACCTGAAACCTATCGCGTCAAAAGAGCAATTCTTATCGAGCGACCCTACTAACCGACATGAAGGGTATTACGAAATTTGTACCCATAAGTTGTTTAATTAATACCGTACGAGAACGCAAAATAACGTAAAATACGTCCGGTCCGAGGTTAAGAACGCCGTTAAACGCGAATCCGAAATTCGCGGTGCCGAAAAAGACCGATTTCGAGAGTTCGAGGCGATAATACGGCGCAGAAAAACGTTGAGTGATAACAGACGGCACGGAAGAAATGTCCCTAGATGATAACGAACGGCGAGTCGCCGAGTCGAGACATTTTTTTTTCTTTCAGGCATCGAAAGCTCGGAGAAAAGGCGAAAAAGCGGAGGACCGAAAATCGTAAAAATTACAAAACGACCGGAGAACGGTTTTAAAACGGCAACAGCAGAGGAACACGCTTCGAGCGGCGTCGGTAACGGTCCGGGGAATTAAATTTCTATAAGAGGTTTTTCTCATGGAAAAAACGGTGGAGAAAAAGTTAGCATTTTATATATAAGATTAATTATATTATATTAAGATTGAAGGGAAAAATTAATAATAATGAAAACTGAAAAAAGAACTGAACTGTTGTTGCTGAGACGTTCATTAAGCTCTTATAAAGGCATAAAATTACCGATAATCTTATCCCCACCATATTGATTTTAAGACTAATCATTGGTCGAATTTAGCCATTGGTCTAAAATAGTTGTGTCGTAAGTTTTTAATCATTTTAGCTGTCCCTTTGCGTTTAATTATGTATGCACGTGTTGTTGGTCTTATAGCCAACCCTAGCGGTGGCTGCTTGGTTTTTAGTCATAGCCTTGAAAGGATAGATACGTATACACCATACACATACATTAATATATTAAATTTGGATATTATAGTTATTACCATAGCCATGCCTTTCCTGTCTATTTGTATATTTTATTAATACGCATATTAAAGGTACATTATAATATTTATATACACACATGTTATCAATATATTACAGTGTTGTTGGAACATTGAACAGTTGCAATTTTGTTAATAGCCTCTGTCCAATAACGCAGCGAACTGCTTCTTTAATATAAGATTTAATTAAAGTTTCTGTAATCGTATGTGATTTACTAGCCCTAGCAATATTGTAACTCAAAATAAATGATGCTTCTGTTGCATTTTCACTAACGTCTTTTGCATATTTATGGAAGGCAGAAACACTGACATTATATTCTTCTTTACATTTTATTAAATAATTAATTTCCTTGTTCTTCAAATACGGATGGTTAGTATCGAGATGTCGTTTTCATTTTACAGGTGCCAAAGAACTGTTAAGGAGAATTTTATTAAAACTGACATATTATCGGTCAGGATTTTCTGTATCCAAAATAATAAAAAAAATTTACCGTTTAGTTTTTAGTCATACTAAACAATGATATTATAAAAATTGATGTTCTTTAGCATCTTTGTAATAAAACTATTTTATAATTGTTTTAATACAATATTATAATATTATACAGAACCTCACGAGGGATTGCCGAATCGTGAGTACAATATATTTTTCCGTTACGTTATATAACTGTTTTGGTTTAACTCTTAGGTAAAATCTCCCAAAATTTTAACTTAACTTATTTGCTGCTCCTAAGCGCATTCTTAAAATGTAAAGATGTAGTTTACCTGCTATATTTAAACGGTTCATCAATAATTAATTTTCTCCATCTGGTAAAATCGAATTTCTTATAACTTAAAATAGATTCTCACAAAGTAGTTGCTTAAGTGTGGTTCTTTTTTGTTGTGTATATTATAATTATTGCCTACACGAACTCCAATATTAAATACGTTATCTAATTTTATGCTGCCGATATCAATGTTCTTTTTTAAATAATTGGTCTTAAAGTAATTAATTACAAAGTTAATTTTGTGTTTGCTCTTAAATTATTAAAATATTTACCATATTCAGTCTTCTTAAATGGCATTTGTATTCTCCTTTAGGTTTGTAAAAAAGTTAAATATCTTTGTATGGTATTAAACTCCAAATATAAACTGTACCTCATTTTAATTATATAACTTCTCACGAAAATATGTATTATGAGCATATTACAATGTATACTTAAATTAAAATATCAAAAACAGAAGACAGATAATGAAATTCACTAATCAAAAAACATATACCAATCACCTAAAAACTAAAAGTAATACTTTTAACGGCCCAACCCGATGACTATACCTATCCATTAATAAGTAGGTATATAAAAACTCGTAAAATAACGAAATACGACATACAATAGTGGTTCGCTTAGGCGAACCCATAAGGCCACTAAGTACAGAATAAAAGAAAAACAGCAAAAGAGGTGAATCAACCCGCCGCGCCGTATACTGGAGGCGCGCTCAATTGCAGGTTCGGTGAAAGAAGATCGAGGAACGACGATAGAAACTTAACAATAGAGTGCGGGGATTTTATAACCAATTGAAGACAACGTTTTTGAGCACAAAGAAAAAGAACAAAGAATAATCAAAGAGCCACGAAAATGGGCGGAAAAAATTTATAAAGGCACCGGGTATATAATATATCACGATCAAGATGATCAGACGAATAGATCGAGAACATATACACAAAAATGTACTGACAGTGAAATCGACCGGACTACATGGCACATACCACACTGTGGTAAAAACTGGTTGATTCGACGACATTCGGCGGCATCCAATTTTTCTTTTTGAACTTCTCTTACCTAAAGAGATTTGAAAAGGAAAAAATATATAAATGGTGGTTGATAAATTCGTAATCTGACCAGTTTACTGGGAAACAATCGATCGAACATTCACTCCAGCTTGAACTCTCTACCTTACCTTTTCTCCAACCACTACTTCCAATAAGTAATGTCTACCTTCCAATCCTAAAGGTCAATATTTCTAATAAGATATTCCTCACCCTCCTTTCTGACTGCTACTTCTAATAAGATATGTAATTTCTACTCTCCTGATTTCCAAACTATCATTGGCGGAGCATTCATCGGCGATCCAACCACTGTCGGATGGCTCGAGGTGAGATCCCCGGACCCCCTCCAACCGTCCATTTTATCCAACCAATGTCTGCAACACGGATCCAACCACCGTTTGCAACTGAAGACCACCATCATCGCAACCCGGATACTACCACCGTCAGCAACACGAGGTGAGATCCATGGACACTCTCAACCCGACCACCCGGTTCAACCTCCAATCTAACCCACTACGGCACCATAGCAGCTGATCCACCGGATTCACTGACCGACGGGATCAGCCATTGAGACTCCTGATTGAGACTCCCGATCAACAGACGACGCCGGCAGCCTGTAATGCCGTCACCCGGCCACCCGTCCCGGTAATCCGGTTACCACCCCAGCGGAGCCATCTGCGTACCTGATTAGGTCACGCCGGTAACACGGACCAACAATCTACATTTAGAACTGGTGTTCCAGTCGCGGATTACGTAATGTGAGGACAATGTCCCGACCAACCCGGCTGGTACCGCGGACCGACATCGACCACCCGGATTCTGGTAATAGTAATTATATTTACTTCCTTGTATATTATTCTCACTTGGGACACTTGATAACATAAACTGTATAACTTAAAATTTCCCCAGGAAAGAACATGCATTACCCGATACCTACCGGAAGACTACTCCTAAGAGATAGACTTGTGCAACCCACTTCTCATAAGTCGGATTTTAGGGAACGTCACTCCCGGACGTGGGGCTCTAGGAATCATATTTATAACTATTCCTGGCGAATTCCCGACCACGCTTGTAAACATATTGGAATAAATGGTTGTATTTATGATTTTAATAAATATATACTGCATTTGAAAGAGAACATAAATAAACAGTGGTAATTTAACTATTCTTATCTATAACAGACCGACCCAAAATCAACGACAATTCCCGAACCGTTACATACTCAATAAATTAATGTTGAAATTGATAGTCTAACGTTTTTGCAATAAACTATTTTTTAATTATTTTAAAATATTATTTCCATATATATATTATAAAATTATACAGAACCAGATGATGAATTCGATATACCTTATAGTAAGTACAAAATATTTTTTAAATAGGTACGTTATAACTAGTCTGCATGTACAATATATTATGATGATAAAACCGTGGTATTATTAAATAAATTAGTCAAATATATATATTTAGGTATTTATTCAATGTTATTAATTATTATATTCTTACTCTGTCTGTCTGCCCATATGTTCTTTAGTCCTCATAAATCATAATTCACGGCCATAATAACTAATAATTTTTTAGTCTTTTACTATATTAAATGTAGGTATGTGTCTTGACGTCTTATTTGATATGATATTATAATAATTTTATTTTTTTTTTCTTATTTTGATAGAACTTTTCTCTCCCAACACAATCTAGGTTTAAATGGAGTGTTGCATTATATAACTTTATTTTAATTTTATTTATGTGCCTGTTTTCCGAATTAAATAAAACATTATTATTATTATTATTATTAAATCGGAGATTAAATATATAATATGATTAGATAGTAAAACGTATTTACTATTTTAGTAAACAAATTTAAGTTTAAACTTTTTTTAGTACCTACTTAGTTCTTCCTAATTTGGTTTTTTTCAATTAAAATGAATTTAATTTTTTTTCAATTAAGTGAAATTCAAATGTCAGAATAATGTTTGGTCAAGTAAGTGTGTATACCTAGTAAAGTATATATAAAATATATAGAACAAATTTAAGGTAAATATATAGTAGTGAAACAAATGAATTTTACTATAATTACTAAGAATAAAAATACATTTAATATTAAACACATAAAAAGTTGATTTATATTAAAAATTCATACTATAATTACTAAATTAAAGAATAGTTGAACTACAGTTTTATGACTGTATAAAATTTCCCAGAAAATTAATGACAAAAAATTAAAGTGTGAAACATTTAAGAGCAGTTATCGATAATGTAATATATAATATATATATAATAATGTATTATAATGTCATTCAGGTTGATACAAAATAGCTATAACAATAAATATAGGTAGTATTCCGATATAATATATTACCAAGTTATAAAACACTAAATTTAAAATGTTCTAAATATTTCTCTTTAATTTCGTAAATAATTGACTTAGAGAGTTGAAATTACTCCTAAAACTCAAATAATGTGTTTCTTTGGAACGCCCCTGCTAAGTATATTCTATACTTCTTAGATTAGAGCTGAAACATTTTGTAAATAATTTAGTAAAGCGTAATAGAAAAAGTAAGAAAACAATATACTAATTGTTTAATTATATAAACATTATTATCGGTTAAATTTCTTCCTATAGGTACTTAGACATAGGTATAAATAAGAATTTTGTTTTGTTTTGTACCGAATTAAAATCTATACAGTTTGAGATATAGAAACAAAATTTTCTTATTGACATTCTCAGAACTCCCAAATGTGTCATAAGCAGTATATATATAGATATAGCAGTATTTAGTGTTATAGGCAGTTAGTTTTTGTAATTTTTCTTTAAAGAGGGAGGAGTACGTTTAAATTTTTAAACTTTAACCCGGCGGTAACAGGAAATTCTTAATTATATATATATTATATTTACGTATATAAAATATAATTTACATTTCTCCAATGTATACATGAGGTCTAATCTATTATTTAAAATTGAGATTTTATCATTAATCATGTTTACATCTATCAAATACAAAATGAATAATTCTTATTATACTATTTTAATATTTTGTTACATAAATATTTACTAAAATACTGAGCAGATGAAACCCCATATATCTATGATCGTAGTATATTTGGATTTTAATATAAATATGGAATGTAGATAGTAATAATATATTAGTAGATATTGTTTATGTTTTAGTAGAATAAAATTAAGTCTGTTCTTGTCAAAATGAAATATAATATAGTTCATAATATTGATAATATATAATTTGTGTTGAATGGAATATGTTATATCATATAATATATTATATATAGGACATATAATATTATATTATGTAATATAAGAATGTGTATAATATAAAATACCCACAACGGCAAATGGTCTCGTTGCTCGACTGACACAATAATTATGTCAAAAATTATATTGTGTCTACAGCAAATTTTTCATATACATATATACGAGTATATATACAATCAATAATACAATATTAATTTTTGTGAGCTACTACACACACGAATCGAATGTGCCAACTTTTTTCTTATTCAGAAAAATGTATAATATAATTCTAATCTACAGTGTGTATCGTCTTAAATATACTTATTTTACTGGTGTCTTGTTTAATATAAACACTTCCCCTTAAACAATCACCCTTACATATTTTATACATCTAGATGTCTAATCCCTAACACTTCTCTGAATTTTGAAATCTTGTCCTAGTCGTTAACTTAGTCAAAATGTCACATAACTGCTTCTTGCTGAATATATACTTTAGTGAAAACATTCCTTCATTGAACATTGAATGAATATAATGATATCGAACATCGATATGCTTAGTTCGTTTATGGAATCCTGGATTCAGATTGAGTTTCACACTAGAATCGTAAATTTAATCATAATTAATCATTTATTTTAAATGTTTCAAAATACGTTTCACAGCATTCAAATGTATAATCAGAGACTTTTTCAAATAGCCATTCGAAAAAATGTACAGAAAATATTATGTCAGGCCTTGTGATTTGATTTTAAAACTTCCAACTAATTCTCTGTATGGAATTTCTTCTGATTGTGATAATTCTAACAAATTTGGATCTAATGAGTTTGTAGGGTCTACAGGAATAAAGAATGCATGGACTTCCCCTAAATTGAATCTCTCCAAGATGAATTGGCAATTTGACGATTGGTCTATGAAGATTTAGCTTTCTGGGACCCAAATATTCAGAATAGTTATAAAAATTAATAATCATTAATTTGAGAAATTTTATAAATAACGATGTTTGGTAGTATTGACAATTGTTTATTGTTATTATTGCTTATTGATTTACAAATTCCAATGTCTAATGAATTGTTGTGGTTTTTTTGTATAGCATTTACTAAATCTAAAAGTATGTATATTTGAAATACTATATACAATTTATTGCTATAACAAAAATTAAAATTGTTTTTAATAAGAAAATATGGGAATTAACTAGTTATTAAGTTAGTGTTCAGTTTCACAATATTGTTCAGCAACGTTTCATCTAGGTAGTTATTTTAGATGATAGTCCTTGTGGACAAATCCTGATTAAGCACTCAGGGGGCCCCAGAGACGTAATAAATTGTGGCCCCCATCCTCCTACAATAAATAAAATTGTCTTATATTATTTCTTTCCTTTAATTATTATAAATAGAACATAATTAAAATAATAATAAACTGAAAACTAACAAAAATAAATCTTTTAAATATTATTTTATTAAGCAATAAAAATAAAAATGTATTATAATAATAAAATATAATATTTATATAAATAATAATAAATTTAAATACACAATTGATAAAGCAAATTAATCAAAACATGTAGACTTTTAAAAATGAAAATAAATATGTACCTACCTACTTAATTAATTTATTTATTAAAACTTATACTTTTAAATGTAGAAGGTATAATTTAGAAGAATATCTTTTTCATTGATTTATGTTCAGCAAATCCTTTTAGAGTTTCTCCAAAACTAATACTTTGTAAAATATCATTTTCAGTAGACAAAATCATTAAGGATGAGAGATTATCTTGTAGTAGTGAAGCTCTATGATTGTTTTTAACCAGAACTAGTTTTGAAAATGCTCTTTCAGCGGTACAATTAACTACGTACATAGTTCAATATATTCTAATAGGTATCTATATAGTTATTAGAATATTAGAAAAAATATTAATAATATCACTTTCAGACATCCACTCAAAAATTGTATGTACATAACTCCCATCAAACTCTCGTTTACATCGTTCCCAATATTGCTTGAAATGCAATATTTTATTTTTGATTGACTCATCAATATCATTTTTTTATACTTTAATAAATATATTAATACTTTCCTTGGCATCATTATCAGGATCAACATGAATTCTGGTTAAAAATATAAACTATTGCACTACTACACTATAAGTCTTTATTTTCATATCCAATTCTGAACCAAATTTTTCTGTTATTAAATTGTGTGTTTCTACACGAAATTTATCTTTTCCAATTAGTAGGATTATAGTTGAATTTTCATTATTACCATCAGGAATTTTTTTTTTTTATTTGTGTGCATAATTCCTGAACTACATGGTCATAGATCATACTTGTGTTTCTTAAATTTAAAACATAATTTTTTAAGCTTTTTAATAAATTTACAACTTTTAATATATCATTGCTTTTGCTTTGTAGATGAACAGATATCTTATTACAACGTTCTAGTATATCATTCCATAAGATTAATAAATATCCTGTTTCTCTTTTAACATGGTTTTAAATAATATTTTAGAATTTCGTTTTGTATTCCCATTTTCATATTCACTTTTAGAATTTTCTGATTGTTTTTCTAAAATATAATTATAATTTTTTTTAGTACACCACATGCCTCAGAATAACATGCCCATCTTGTGTCGCTTAAAGATTTTAAAACCAATAACTTTTCTGTGTCTTTTTTTTCCAACAAATTTGTTAAGATTCCCCATTTATGAGTCAAACCACTAAAAAATTATATAGCATTTGCAAAAAAGCAAAAAAGTTAACAGCTTCTTCACAGCAGTCTATACTATGTACGCCTATTAAATTTAATGAATGAGATGTACATGGAATTATAAACGGCTAAATGGTTTTGATTTTTAACGTTCAGTATGTTCCAAAAATTCACATAATACATTAAAAATGGACTCACCTTTATGACTAGAAACTGGAATCAGTACAAAGAAACACTCATAAACTTTAGATAACATATAATATCTAAGTACTATATGCATTTGATCGAAGTGTCTGATGTAAAATCCATAATTATGGAGTAGTATTTTGGCTGTTTAACTTCTTTTTTTATGTAATTCGCTAGATCATTTTTCATTAAGTTTATAATTTCATTACAAATTGTTTTTAACAAATATGATGGAGTGCCCTTACCCTTATTAGCATACACTTCTATATGTTTTTTAAAAATGCACCATATTCAGCACTGACCTCTAACATTCCTAAATAATTACCATTATTATTGACTAAAAATATTTCATGATCTTCTCTGAATGGTAATCCTCTAACAGCCAGGAACTTAAAAACACTTAACCTTTGTTTACTGATAATTGCCTGTACATTTCTTTATTATCAGATTTTTTTTATATTAGACCAAAGTAACCCTTTCGTTGTAGCATTTTTATGTTTTAGACTGTTTTTATGAATATTAATTTTCTCAGATATTTTCCAATTTGAAAATCCAGTATTCACAAAAGGACTTTGTTGCTTTTGATGTTCATTTCCAAAAAGCTTGCACATAAAACAATTTACAACACCTTGGTTAGGAGAATACATTAACCACTCTCTTTTACATTTCTCTCCATTTGTTAATTTATAATGAAAAAAATGTATGATTTGTATGATCATTTTCTAAAATTCAAAACAAATTAAATCAAATAATAATGATAACAATAATGTAATAAGAATAACTAATAATAGTATGAATATAATACCTTAAGAGAAAATGGCCAATATATTATTTGTACGATTTATAAATTGGAATTATTTTTTAATAAAATTATAAATTATCAGTTATTATTAAAACAACAAATTATAACTACCAGAGAAAACAGTAGTATATTTTAAAAATATAGCCATACGAGTGTCTATATGTCTAGTTTTTAAAGTACCTACTTTTTATAATTTACTGTATTAGATAACTATTATTAGCAACTAAGGGTACAACAAGGAATGATTTAGTGTAAGAATAGCTCCGATAGTTCACAAAATGAGGGAGAAAAGATTGAAGCCTCAGAAATGTATTTAAAAAGGAAAAGATAGAGTTAGTAAGATTAGTAAAGAAAATAAATGTTGATAGAGTTAAGTGAAAGTGTAAGACCGGGGTGGCTGATCCCAAATAATTGTGAGAGAAGGCGAAAGAAAATAAGATGTATTTTAGTTGTTAGTTTTTGCCAATAATTATTTTTTAATTTGTTATTATGTGAAATAATAAATCGTTAAGTATACAAAATACTTGTTGTGGATAAAAAATTTAATTTTTGATAAAAACACATGTTATATATACATATAAAATTAACAGTATAAAATTGAAATTTACAGATAAAAAATGTGATCCAAATTCACTAAGTAAGTATATAAAATATTATATTATTATTTTATTTTTACCTTATATTTATTAGCATTGACAGTATTCTATAATTATAAAAAATCGCTAAAAGATCTTATAAAATTATAAGTATATTAGTAAACTTGTATGAATATACAAATTTCAATATAATACTTGTAATAAAATGTATGTTAAATTTCAAAGGCCAAATATATGTTATACAATTTTTTTTAAATAAAAGTCAACATATTAATTTTGATACTATATTTTTGACATATTATAGGCATATTAAATATATTTTTGAATAATTTAAATTTAATAAAAAAAACAATTTCTTAGTGTTGAAAATTTAACTATGAAAATTAATGTACTATCCACAATTTTTCATTTAAACCATATTTGTAAAATATATATATTAAAAAAAATTATTATTAAATATATATATTTGTAATTATATCACGATATATAATGATAAAAGTTTTGTATTTTTACCTGATTTTGGGTTTTGCTTTAACTAATTTACTCATCCTTCTATATTTGCAGTTTTATATTAGTTCAACTCGTTTTACTCCAGTTTTTCTGTGACCCTCTAAGCATATTTACTTGTGATGTAACTCCGTGATTCCACACGGTTAAGTTTTTCATCTTTCACGTAAGTTTTAGATTTGCATCTTACGTTATCAATTTTTCGTTACTGCCGATCAGCTGATCGGGCAGTCGTCGCGAATTGTGATGTCTCTACACAAAGTACGATCAATGGTTTTTTGAGGTTACATCTCAAGATTAAGTTCTTACCTTTACCTTTTCAAACCGGTGTATTTTCAGTTGGGTCTTCATATTTTAAGGAGAATACTAACGTTTGTTTACTCTGATGTATATTTAACTGCATTAGCACATTTTTACGGAGCGCATTAAAGGTGAATATAAATTTCACCATCAGGACTTCTTCATTGTGTCTTTTACGGTGATTGCTGATACCTACTTTTTTTTGCTATCTATTTTTTGCTGTCCAACCTGCTGTAAAGTGGTTAAGCGAACAGATAACATTTTGTCTTGCAATCAATGTAAGCTTATATTCTGCTCATCTTATTGTGGCACATTGAAATTGATCTCCTACTCTCGTTCTGGTCATTGCTGGGTCTGCTTTAACTGTTCTCCGGTCAAAAATACAAGCTGGCCTAATATTTCTAATATGGGAACAACCTCCAACGAGGATTTAATAAATGCCATTAAGGCACTACAGAAGGTACAGTCAGATATTCTTGACTCGAATACCAGGCTCGCGGATTCTCAAGTGTAACAGGCCTAGGACCACTGGCCCTACAGACCCCTCCTTAAATTTGGTCCCGAGGGAGTTAAATAGTTTAGTTTTTGATGGTTTTAATTATGAAAAATTTTGTCATTTTAATTTGATTTATTTTATAATAAAAAATATATTTATTAATTAAAATTCATATTATATAAACCATTAAAAATTTCTACTGTCGAATATCTTTATCACCTAATATATTACGTGATATTTCTAAATAAACGAGTATAATTTCGAAGTAGTAAATACGAATAACAATGTATAAATAATATAAAAAACGAGCATGTTAAAAAAATATTTAGTAACTACTAATGCACTAAATGCCTAAACAGTATCGTATATATTATCATAGAATATATTTTATAATAATATTATAATCAGTTGTATAAATATCATAAACGACCATAGTTAACCTTATCTTTGGTGGGGGTGTCAAGTCCTGGTGAGGGACAAGACCCATGAGGGGCCTAATGTTAGCACTAAGTGCTATTAAAGACCCCACACGGAACAGGGAATGTTCAGTACCAGCTAAGCAATCCCGCGTCGTCTACGGACCACGAGCACCGGCCAAGACATAAGACTCAGCCGTACCAGTACGCGGGTGAGTTCATACCTCCTTCTCGGTGTACGACACTTGTCAGAAGAGTGCCTATCCAACACTCACCGGGTTTTTAGAAACCGGTATCCTTCGGTGTTCCTCGCCGAGAAAGCGGTATGGAACCCCGGGTGACCGAGACGTGACCGGGACCGTCGAAGATCCGTAAGTCAATTGAATGACCCCGAACATGCCTCCTAACACCGAGGAACTTCTACCTAGCCAAGCCTGGCTTTTAACCACAAAGTTGCTCCCGCTACAGCCACCACGTAGCCAAACCCCCCCCCCCCAGAGGCTATTGCCGAAGCCGGGGTTAGGTACGGGCGTTAACCCAGCCGGAGCTATAGTGCAAGGTTAACGGGGCATCCCGACCTACCCGTGGTACCTCAATGTCCCTATAAGGTGAACAGATCGCGGTAGGATCTTTCGACTCAATCATTGCATCGTAACCCTAAGGTTCAACATAGACAAGCCTCCAAAAATTTAACCCGTATGTGGGGGGCTCATGGTTGGCCCTTAATCCGGTCGCTCGACCAGATAGCGGTGGTCGCTACCCTCTGGTATTATACTTTATTGGGGATCCCAGATCAGCCCTGCAACGCCTCCCTGAGGCCTCTCGAAGGAGCGACCCACTCTTCTTGAAGTCGCGGTCAAAACTACTATCTACGCCTCCCAGAGGTATCCCGAAGGAACGACACGTTCATCTCGAAGTCACGGTCAGAGTTACCTCCAGCCAAAAGTTACAGGCATAGGTGATCCTCGGTAAGAATACGGTCAAATATAAAATTTTGGCAGCAGCTGTTCTGACACCCCAGTTTGTCGACGTCATGCGTCTGAGCTTTCCAAATAAGCCCTTAGACTTCTTGCCATAATGCACAAGGTGCTGGAAAAAGCTCCATCTAGAGTCTAATTCAACCCCAAGATAGGTTATTGGGCTGGTGGAGATAACCTCCAGTCCATTTAAGTTTATTTTAAAGCCCGGCTTTTTTCCGCCTTTTAGGGAGATTATTTGGGTTTTCTCAATGGCAAGTTTCAACCCTCTATAATCTGCCCAATTGTTGATCTTGTTATAGAAGATTCTAATTCTTTCATTAGCAGTCTCCACTCTGGCTGCCCCGGCCATGAATACGATGTCATCTGCATATGCAATTACGGATAGATTATCATCATGAGGAATACGCAATGCCGCATCCATGGCCACGTCCCACAGGAATGGTCCGAGTCTAGACCCCTGCGGGCATCCTCTAAGGACGTTCTTAGTGAGGGTAGTGTCCTCAGTTTTAAGCTTTACCTTTCTATTAGCTAGGTATGAACGAATAAGTTCAATACTTTCATATGAGGCTACTAAAGCAGAAATGTCCTCTAGAATGGTCAGCCACTTGACGTTGTCGAAGGCGCCAGAAATATCGACAAAAGCTGCGATTACGTGTCTGCTTTTAGCATCCCTGGCCCAAGTTCTGAGGTCTTCCATAGCTGTGATGGTAGATTTTCCTTTTACGAAATCATGCTGGTTTTCGCATACATTACTAAATATCTCTGAACGGATCCTATTTATGATCAGTGTCTCCATGATTTTTGACATGACGTTCAGAAGGCTGATAGGTCTATAGTTTTTGACTATTTGTAGTCCTTACCTTCATAAATGTATCATCATAAACGACTAGTGGCTTTCCTGAAGAAAAAATTAAAACAAGACTGGTACACAACTTGTGGGTCAAATTAACAAAACGATAGTTTTTCACCATAGAAATGCATATTTTCATGGAAGAATTATTAGAATCAGATTTTAATATTACAATTATTCAAATCATCAATATTTAAACCGATAACACGATTTCCAAAATTTTCCATGTCTTTGTTATTTAAATTCAAATAAATCTTAGTAAATCTATACAACATGTTTTAAGAATATTTTAACAATGGAAGTGATGTTTTAAAAAAAATATATTTTGCTAAATTTATTTAAAATTAAAAAATATTTATTATTTATTTAAATGAATATTTTATTGTTCATAGTGAGACTACTTTTCTTGGAGAAGAACGATAATGAAAGTATGTAGACATGAATACATTTCTATTCGTGTTAATTTAAATCATAAATTTTAATTGGTACTTGTAATTTTATCATAGTAATATAGTATTTCCATTATTTATTTTTCTATTCTGTAATATATTTATCTTTGAGATTAGACAGGATAATAATTTAAAATATTATTTCAAATAATTTTCTAATATTTTAAGATATTTTTAGACAAAATTATACTTTTGTATAGTGTTTATTTTAGATTAAATGGTATTAGAAATAATAAAATATACCGTTCATACATTAGGTATTGTATTATACCTAATGTACCTTGTATAATACAAATAATAATACCTTGTATAATAATACCCCTAATAATACCTTGTATTGTACTGCTATATTCTTATGTTACTATCAATCTTCCATTGAATTATAATAAATAATAATACTTGATTACTATATTATATAGCAATTAATTAATGGTAGTAAATGCATTTTTTGCTATAATTTAATTTCAGATTTACTTAAGAGTTGGAACGATGTGCTAGATAATGGTACTGACATATATAGGCTTAAATTTCATAACAAACTGATAAACATATATAAAGTAAGTATTTATTATAAAATATATCGTTTGACGTAAATAATATGGGGAATTAAATTGTTTTTGATGTTTTCAATTATTATATTTTAAATTATAGTAAAATTTAGTCGTTTTAAATTATAAATAGTTAATATTAATAATATAGGGAAATATTGATTGTTATATTAATTAATAAACTAATATCAACAGATTTTTTAATATTAATATTTAAAATTGTTCAGTTTAAAATTAATATTATTGTGTACACATACAAATAACTCTAAATAATCATCAGCCTATTTAAACCCGTTAACAAAATTTTATAAATTTATAACTGTTTCCAACTTTAAACATTTTTTTTTTTACTAATAATTTTATATTTTCTGTAATTCAATAAATTTATTGTAATAGGTTTAGATAATTTGAATTTAAATATTTTAAATAATTTGATTCTAAACTAAAAATTGACCGATCTTCAACTATTTTAAATTTGAATTGAATATTGATTAATTTAATTGGTTGTTTTTCATTCAATTGTGTATTTAAAACCCGGTTTTATTCAATCTGTTTATACACATGAGGAGTAATTCAGTGTACTCATATATGTTGAATACAGTGAATAGTGAATATACTACCTACACTACACCGTAGTTAGACAGGGTAAAGATGTGTCTAGGGCCTCGAGGATATGTCATGAGCCAAGAAAATAATTTATCGACCAATTTTTACATTTTTTAGCATGAAATGCATATAGCTAAAATAATTGTAATGACAGCCCTTATATTAAATAAGATTTATTAAGGCGGCTCTCTGCGGGCGTGTTTTAAGGGGTTATTGTATAGGTAATTTTTGAACAATGTGAAAATGCCATGTATGTGTGTGCATGTGTAAATTAATATTAGTGCGTGTAAGCCCCACTACCCACACAACCTTTCACGTATTCCGCCTTCTACTGTACTATGCACCACCCGAGTGTGACTGAATTATTATACAGAATACAGATAACGAAAGTTGTTTATTCATTATTGAATATGGACAATTAATAATTTCAGTATATTATAAAATAATATTATAGTAGTAGGGTTTTGTATGTTCAGGAACCTAGACTAGCCAAAAAAAAAAGTTCGAGGCGGTATTTCTACATATTTTGACCCGATATTTGGCTTCTTTTTCATTTTTCCCCATGTGCATATTTTTTTACAGGGAAAATTGTCGAATCCGAA